>JARVZY010000519.1:0-27600 GCA_030686995.1 Artemisia argyi
ATCGATTTCGTTGCACCTCGTGTTTCTGCCTTCGGCGAGGGTGTGACAGATTGGCATCAGAGCCAGAGGTTATAGAGAATGCCGATTTTTCTAAAATAAAAATCGCAACTATAACCAAAGTAACATTTTTCTTAAATACCAAAAATGATACGAGTCGACTAGTCTTAGCATTGCATTATTAATCCTCAAGTATGCATAGCCTGATCACCTATGTATAATTCAGGAAGAATCATGCGATGAAGGGAGTAGTAGTCAAAGATCACGTTTGGTCGGGTCTAGAGAGTCTGGTCACCTGAAGTTGCATTGGTCGGGTGGGTATGCATAACCTGTTTATATGTTTCAGTTTCTGTTACCGTACCTTATATATGCCTTCATGTATATACTTTCTCCTTGCTACCTTACGCCCCGTTAGATTAAGCATGCCTTTGTTTCTATCATTTTGCGATCCCATGTCACAACTGTTATTGTACCGTACATCCTCCGTCATCATTCATGTGTCGCTCACTCAACCAACTATTTTTTGGTCTATCGCAGAGACATGGCCGCAATGAACACTCCGAATGACACTGCTGCTGGATTAGCAGACCTCCTCACTCAGATTGTTGCGCACATTGATGCTGGACGGACTAATAATGGAGCAGGTGCCTCGAACAACGGTCAGGGATGCAACTATAAGACTTTCATGACGTGCAAGCCAATGGAATTTTATGGCACTGAGGGTGCCATTGGACTGCTATCATGGTTCGAGAATGTGGAGTCAAAACTCAGTATCACGAAATGTGCTGAAGGGGATAAGGTTGAATTTTCTGCGGGTCTACTCCAGGGTCGAGCATTGACTTGGTGGAACAACCAGCTACAGACCAGAGGAAGGGAAGCTGCAAATGGATTATCTTGGGAAACATTCAAGAAATTACTAACTGACGAGTACTGCAGAAAGGATGATGTGCAGAAGCTAGAAGCAGAATTTTGGAACCACTTGATGGTAGGAGTAGATGTTGACAAATACACGGCCCGTTTCCACGAGCTGACTGGGATGGTTCCTCATATGGTCTCCACTGTGGAGAAGCTGGTCGATCGATATGTTTGGGGATTGATCCCTGAAATCAGGAGGGATGTCACTTCATCAAAACCAACCACTCTGCAAGCTGCTGTGGGCATGGCATATAGCTTAACAAATGATGTGATCAGGTCTGGTGAACTAACAAAAGGAAACGATGAAGGACGAAAGAGACAGGAAGATCAGCAAAGAAACCGTGATCAAAACCAACAGGACAAGAGGCAGCGGGTAGTTGGAAACTATGGAGCAACAAATCAGGAGCGCAGAGGATATGTAGGCTCACATCCTAAATGTACCCGATGTAACCTTCACCACTCAGGAGAATGCCCAAGATGCATCAACTGCAAACAGACAGGTCATCTTAGTCGGAATTGCCGAAATGGAAATGGAAACCAAGGACAAAGATTAGCATGTTACGAGTGTGGAAGCTTGGATCATCTTCGGAATACCTGTCCAAAGTTGAAAGGAACTCCCAACCAAGGACAGAATCGTCCAAACCTGGCGGCGGCAACTGAAGGCCCCCAAGATCAGAATATTGAAATTCCCCCTGTACGTGGCCGAGCTTACTTCCTTGGGAATCACTTAACCCTACAGAATCAGGACAACATGCCGGGTACATTCTTTTGAACAACCTCCTTACTTCTTAATCTTGAGTGCATAACTTATTTTTATTTCTTACCAAGTTCACGACATTGATATAATCCGAGACCTAGCGTTTTCGACCTTAGTTGCTTCATCAAATTTAATCGCGAGCACATACACCTATAGAATGGACGAATTGAATCTCGAGGACGAGATTCATTTTAAAGTTGGTAGAATGTAACAACCCGATATTTTCCACGTCTACGTTTATTTCCAAACTTTGGAAATTCACTATTCATCGATTACTATTTATCAAAACACTATTCATCATTTTACTATTCATCGTTTTTGATGTCCGTTTGATATTCTGAGAAACATTTGAAAATTTTACTATTCACAGAATACTATTCATTTCGGAAGAAATTCCACTATTCACGTGCATTATCAGTAAGGACCTCTCATACGGACTAGAATAGTCTGCATATCATCATAATGTCATTTACATGCTATACCACTCTTAGGATTCTCAAATTAATATATTTAGTATATTTAACGTTTTACGTATAAGTATTTATAATTAAACGTTAACACGCGATTAATAAATACGACGAATATATCTAAATATTCCCACTATAGTCCCGATATATTTTTATATCCCTTATAACCTCATAAAAGTTATAAAATTCATTTACCCAACATTTTGGAAATTTATTTTATTTATATCGTAAGTTTATTAAAATTACGACGGTTTTCGTGAAAACTAAACAATAATCACCCGAACACTCAATACTTGTACCCAACATATTTTTAACATTTTTATAACTTTATTAAGTCCCGGTTAACTTCGTTAAAACTTATTTCTAGCAAACCTGGTACCCGATTATAACTAAACTAATTAAACACTACAAAATATCTAGTTATCTTCTCTTATACTCATCAAGTATCAAAAACCCATTTCTCTTCTTCCTCATCTCAAAAGCCACGACCCAAATTCAATCCATGACCAAAATCCATTGATTTTCAAAGATCAAAGCATAAAAGTTGTTCATTTCATCATTCTAATTAAGAGTTTTGAAATATAAACTCAAGAATCACAAGGTTTTTCATCATCTAATCACCTTATATTTCAAAGTAAGTTATCAAATTTATTTTCATGATTTCATCTTATATTTACTAGTATCATATGATTTTCATGCTTAATTTCATGCACAAGCTAGCTATACCACATTATTTTTGTTAACTTTTTGATCATACAAAACCTAGAATTGGTTTTAGGTACTCCCTTGTTAAAATCACTTGATTATTGATGATTAGGAACCCATGGCACCCTAAGAAGGTGTATGGTAAGATTAGACTAGCTTTGTGGTGTTTGCAAGAGATTTGGTGATGTTAGAAACTAGTTTTGAGCATTGAAAATGGATTTGGAACAAGTATAAATACCTACTGTCCCATTTTGGTAAACCCAGAAAAATCAAGAAGTTTAAGGTCCACTTTGGCAAAAATTTTAGAAAATACTTTCAAAAACGAAGCCGTAGGCGAAAGAATCGATTAAAAAGATCTTATAACGAAGGAGATATGATTTTTACAATGTTTAACGCCGAAAACTATTTTTCTGAAAATACATGATGTTGGACGTTTTTCGACGGGCAAAACGAGGCTTTAGACATAACCCGGAGGAGCCGAGCTTTCCAAAATATATTACTACATACTAAGACGTAACCATGGATATAAAGAACGAGTAAAACGGACTTATAACGACAAAGATATTCACGTTTCAATATCGGCAAAACTTATATTATTTTGACAGCTTTTCTTCAACTAGAAATAATAATGACATTTAGTACGTAGTAAATTCTAGATTTCTAAAAATATTAACCAAGTGCCCAATTTCATAACTAATGAAGTATTAGTGTTTTCAAGTATATTTTTATGGCTACAAGACGCTATTTCAAGGATTTCAAATCCAGGATTTCAACACTAAGACTTATATATACGATATATATATTTCGACTAGTTTTATTTTCTAGTTTGCCTTATTTTCCCAAGTCTTGGAAAATGTATAATTTTGTTATCAACTAGTATTTTTCAAGTTAAGAGTGGTATAGGAAACATGTGCATGCACATTCCTTTCTTCATTTCATGATCTAAAGTAGATCATATCATTCATTTAGGTTGCGGATAGAGTGCGCGCCTTACTTTAGTTCATACCTTTTGTTATCATATCGCTTATATCAGGTGAGTATTCACGAACCCCTTTTTCTAACTATTTTAATCGTTTTGGGGTGGATGCATGAATTATTAATTGAACTCCTTGAACATTGTTTTGAACCCTTTGACTATTATGAACTCCTTTAACTTGTTTTGACCTTATAACTTGTTTGAAATCTTGAACTTGACTCAAACTTTTGAACATAATGTACCGTACGTACTATGACCTAAAGTCTCCCCTGTCTACGGAGCAACAGTATAAAATCTCCCCTTGTCTACGGAGTAGCTTTGACTTAATAATATATGATAGTTTGTGAATGATGTACTGTTCGTACATCCGCAATTGTTAGTCTCCGACTGGTTTGCCGTTCGCACTCCAGTTTGTACGTACCGTTCGTACGGCTTCCTTGTGTGGAGCAGTAGGTAGTATGGATAGCGCTATTAGAGGTCGGCCAACCTCTCGTTCCCCTGTCTACGGAACGCATATTATTTATTTTAGGAGCCTTGCCACATACTTTATTATATACTATGTACCCATATTGTGAACTATATTGACCACATGTGCTTGACTATCAGACATATAACTTTTGGCAGTGGGTTGTAAATACACAGGTTACAAGTCTCTTATGGCGGGACTTGGAACTGAGTGGATTTACAATGCCTTTGCCTGGCGAATTTTTTTTCAAATGGTTTTCTTATTATATAAAACGTTTGTACTCACCAACTATTTTCATAGTTGACCCGTTTTCTCTCATGCATTTCAGGTGATCGTCAGTAAGCTTGTCATCAAGGTCTTGCATAATGAAGTTTTCACATGTCACTACTATTCATTATGTACTAAAATACCATCTTTTGGAAACTAAACTTATGTCTTAAATTGCCAATGTCGGCAATTACAATGTTGTAATGTTACACTTTTCCTTAATGTAAATTATGGTATTGTCTTATTTCTCTTTGGTGATGTATATCGATTTCGTTGCACCTCGTGTTTCCGCCTTCGGCGAGGGTGTGACAATTATACGCCCATAAAACGTATTATACACTAAGCTTATGACACCAAAACGTTAACGGGTACCAATATCAATCGGCGGAGTTATCCCGGTAGGTACTTTGCTAACATACCTAAATCTCAAATATTAGTGCATTTGTTTGAACTTACTCAATACAAATGAGATTCGTCAATCCCAATAGGCCTATTCACAATATTCGCGCTCACTATTACTAGTGATTAAATGGTTCATAATAAGGGATATTGGTTTTAGCAAGGATAGTACTTAGTGACAATAAAACAATCAGGCAAGCATACAATTGAAAAGCATTGTGTTCGGTTTAAAATAGCATGTATTCCCCCCCAGGGTTTGTAAAACAATTAAGTAATGGAAAGTGGGGCTATGAACTCACCTTAAGTTATATAGCAAGTAGAGAATGTGATGGTCGAATCGCGTAGGTTTCTATGAGCAACATATAATAGAATGTTGCGACTTAGGATTGGAGTAAAGAATATGAAGAATTGCCTATATATATCTTGCATTAAGTCCATGATGTAGTACTTAGTATAGTGTAAGTCTTTGAAAAGAAATGGTTTATGAAACATGTATAGTTTATATATCGCTTACTACCGTTCGGGCCGACATAATTCAGAAGTCATGTAGTAAACGTTCGAGGAGCTAGGACACTTTAATTCGTAAATCCACAACTCATCTCGACGGCTTACTTAATGAACTCCTCACATGAGGCTCCCTAATATTGTAGTATTTGATAAAATATATATATATAAGTTTTGATCCGAAAGGTTACTTGTCCAATATTTGAATAAACTTAGGAAAGTTTACTTTTGGATGAAGATTGTTATTAGAATGAGTTTCTTAAATCTTGTATGACAATTACGTGTAAGATCTCATGGTTCTTTTGATGGAGTAGATCCAAATTGCATGTTTAAGTTATCGCTAACTCTTTAGCTCATGTTTTCGCTTAGGTAAGTTTATATGGTCATTAGTCATGGCCTTGCCGTGACCTTTGGTCATTGTTCCATGGTCTTGAGACTCAACCTTGGCCTTAGCCATGGTTGTGGTCTTGGATTTAGGTCATTAGACCTCTTGGTTTCAATTAACCATAACTATTACATGGTCATTTGGTATAAAAATGGGCTGTTAAGAATTTGAAGAAAATATCACTCGAAAAGCGTTTTCAGGGCTCGATCTTCTTTGTTCCTGAACGAAAACGTCGTTCCGGACAACTTTCGTGTTTTAAGTTTTTGATGAATCGGACCAGAAGGGCCTCGAAAAAATACAGATTTTAATCAGAATGCAATTTTGGTAGATTCGGCGTTTTGGTTTCGCTAACTTCTATTGGCCATAACTTTTGACTCGTGTACTCGTTTTAGGTGGTTCAAATTGCTATGTTTTCCTTTTTAAGTCCTATTTAACAGTAGGTAAGTGTCCAATATCATAGTTATACTATTTTGGTCGTGGTTCTCCATAAAAGTTACTAGTTTTCTTGTTTATGTCTATATAGTTAACATATATATATCATAACTTGTTTTACCAAATTTTATACATCATGAACATAATAACAAGACCATATATAGTAAGAATGAAATATAAATAGCATGAAAATGATATTTAGTAAGAAAGTATGTTAGGGTTTGCTTACAACTTTGGGCTTTCTAAAAGAAAGGAAAGTAACTAGTAAGGATAGGACTTTGATTGAACAAGCTTCTCTAGCTTCCAACTTCTTCAAGCTTTTGACACCAACTTGTGACTACTTGAGAAGGCACTTGAAGTCTCTACAAGACACTTCTTGTGTGGATGGAAGATCACCAAAGGATGGAAGAAACAAGGACTTTGGATCAATCAAAGCTTTACAAGAGCTTTGGAATTGATATGGAACATGTATTCTTGAATAATACTTGAAGTATAAGATCAAATGAAGAGAGTATGTGTTGTTTATGGTGGTGAACGACCAAATGAGGAGGGGAGGGCTTTATAGGGCCTTGAGAAGGTGCTAGGAAGGTGACTAACCAAGCTTGTTAGCAAAGCTTTGCAAGGTGTTGCAAGATTAGGCTAAACATGGAGCCTAAGTTGCAAGGTGTTGAAATCTTGGACAAGCTTATCATCAAGACACCAAGTGTCATGGTGACTCTTCCTAAAGTCGTTTACCATAAGTATTGGATGACTAGATGGTTAAAATTTGGTATTGTCTGGTTTACGGAGTCTGTTTTGGTTCCGGTAATCGATAACAGTAAGTATTTAAGTCACGAAACTTAAAACCGGGTATCTTAAAAATATGAAACTTATAAATATGTTAAAACTTATCAATATACTCCATAGTAAAATATAAAATGAGTGGTAAGTTCCATCGGGTTGCTTAAACGCTGCTAAAACTGGAAACGCGGGTCTAAAACGCGTAATTCGCGTAAAATGCTAAACTAGAAAACGTAAAATTCCAAAACTTTTGGAATTGTCGTAAAATGAGAGAAAATCATATTGCTATTGTTTATAATGTTTTATGGGCATATCGGGATGCTGGAATGACGTTTAAACCTAAAAGTAAATCTCGGACACGGTTTCGTGATTTTTACAGAAATGATCCGACGAGTGTCAAACTCTCGGATTATCATTAAAATAGTTTAACTAACGAGAATATGAAATAAAAATTTCGGGAGTGAATAGTGAATAGTGAAAGTGAATAGTAAAAAGTGAATAGTGAAATTTTCGGGAATAGAAGTTAACCTGAAAATGTGAATTGTTACAGTCTCTAACCCTTACGGGAACTTCGTCCCGAAGTTCTATGTGTGTTATATGTTGGAGTGGTGTCGATGAAGAGGTGTGGTTACTTATGACGACTAGAGTCTGTGACTATCAGTGATGTAGTTTGATTTGTCTCAGAATATGGTGTGTCAATAGAGATTGATAACATAGTTGAATATCAGTAGAGATCCATATAATAGTCGAATATCAAAGGAAATTGATATAGCAGTCGAATATTAATAGAAATTGATATAGTAGTTGCAATCATAGTCTAGTAGGTAATCTGTTGTTGTACCTAGTGTTTATTGACTTCATACTTATGTTATTTTGGATACAAATAAGCCCACTTGTTTATAATTCTTTATTTACATAGAGAGGCATCCCAAACAATGTAAATAGGGAAATATAAACTTATGGTTCGGTGATTTACAATTTCCTTATTTAAACGAAAAGGCATCCCAATCCATTCAAATAATTATAAATCATCCTACTTAAGAATTCCCAACACAACATTCATACTTAGCCGGTGAGTTACAAGGTAGTGTATTACGAGATGATACTGGTGTTCCAAAAGTACAAGATGAATATTCAATCTTGTAAAGCTGATGAGGGTGCTTTTGGTGTAACTATGGATGATTTGATCTTTAAAAGTGCATCAAGATCTGTTAATGAGCTTGTGGTTCCAACGGTTGTGAAGATAATGATGTGATATGTCGATGAACAAAAGTGTGTAGTGTATGCTTAACATTAATATTGGTAGAGATGTCAAGTTTGCTTTAAAATTTTAAGAAATTTTAAAGATTTATGACGGAATGGTATCCTTAGGACCTAAACAGAATAGTACTTCTACGGGATGAAGAGAAGAATTGATAACTATCCCATGATAGTAGTTCAGATTATCTCATAAATGAAAACTTTCAAGAATGAAATTAGGTAGTACAAATAAGGTGTTAAGATCTTGCTGAGTGGTAAGACACTATCGTGTCTCTAGATCGTTTTAAAGTATTCTGGTGGTTTATGAGTTCAAGTAGGAAATCAATCTGAACATAACCCTAGTACAACTATTCTCAGTATTTGAAAATTTTAAGTCGAACATAGTTAGTCAGACTATGTTCCACTGTCCCTAGGTTAAATATAGGTGACTAGTCTATATTTAGCCGAGGTTCGATAAAATTTTCAAATACCTAAATTAGGCATACTTGTGATATGTCCGTTGCTTTTGAGAAACTGTCCACTAAACAAAGGCGATGTCAAACCATTCAGTTGCAAGTCCCGCCCATACAAGACTTGTAACCTATGTTTTCACATTCCATTGCATAGAAGATAGTACGGGTAGATATGTGTGGAAAGGAAGTTTTAAGTGATTCTAAAACAGTCCATACTTGGCCAGGATCACGAAATTTTAATAATGAAGGTTTCATAAGAAAACTTTGATGAATGTAGAGTTGAACTTTGATGAAGTAGAGAAAGTTGCTAAACTTTGATGAATGTAGATAAACTTCAGCTTTTGTAGGTGATGGATTAGTTTGTCCTTTATAAATCTCATATTTCTATTTAGAATTTGATAGATTGTGATGGGTTTTTGATATCATATGAAATGATATTGATGATGTGATGGAATAATTCCAGAGACCATTGCGCAAATCACAATATCTCGGAAGTAGATTAGACCATTGTGTGACTCAAAACATTTGAGAAATGATTAAGACCATTGTATCTATACAATGTCTGAGGAAATAGGAAAGACCATTGTAATTAGTTACAATATCTTGGACATAAAATGTTGGAGTAGGAACATGGTTGGGAGAATGTGGTTGTGCCGAAATGCCCTAGAATAGGCATGTGCAGATATGTTTAGTCCATTGTTTAGATAAAATGATTGAAAATAAATCGAGTGTATATATCAATATACTTATATATGTTCGTGTAGTGTAAAATGCCTAGTGTGTATATATCAATATACTTATATGTTCATGTAGCATAAAATGCTTACGGGGAAATGCTCAATTATGTTAATGGTACATATATCAATATGCAATTATGTTTGTGTAGCATAAAAATGTCTACGGGGAAATGCTCAATTATGTTAAGGGTACATATATCAATATGCAATTATGTTTGTGTAGCATAAAAATTGTCTACGGGGAAATGCTCAAAATGGGTATATATCAATATACTAATATGTTTGTGTAGCATAACATGCTTACAGAAAAATGCTCAAATGTGCTAAGGGTACATATATCAATATGCAATTATGTTTGTGTAATATAAAATGCTTAATAAGTCCATAATCGTCTAGAGGATGGAAGGCGCGAAGAGCGGAAGGCTATAAAATGTTTTTGCTTGTAAGTGTGGTTATAGTTTAGGTCTCAATTAGACCCGTTTCTCTATAACCATGGCTCTGGTACCAATCTGTAACACCCCCAATTCATGGATGCAGCGGAATTCAAACTGGGTGTTACTCGACGGCACAGTAGTCACAATAATAGAAAACGAACTCTAATTGAGTCGTTTTAAAAGATTTATCATTCAAATTATATAAATATCAGATATTACAAAATGAGGTCCCAGATGGTTCCATGTTTACAATTTACATTAAATGAGTTTTCGAATGATAATAAAATTTATAGCCCTCTTGAATATCTGTGCCCTTCCGTGCCATCCTTGATCATCATGGACCTAAAATACATGCTTAATAGGTCAACACAAAGGTTGAGTGATATTCATAGAGTTTGTTTAATGGTTGAACACAATATGTTGGTAGTATGAGTTAATTAGACTCATACTCATGGTTGGAAAACAAAATAATGGGCTACGTTATTATACGCCCATAAAACGTATTATACACTAAGCTTATGACACCAAAACATTAACGGGTACCAATATCAATCGGCGGAGTTATCCCGGTAGGTACTTTGCTAACATACCTAAATCTCAAATATTAGTGCATTTGTTTGAACTTAGTCAATACAAATGGGATTCGTCAATCCCAATAGGCCTATTCACAATATTCGCGCTCACTATTACTAGTGATTAAATGGTTCATAATAAGGGATATTGGTTTTAGCAAGGATAGTACTTAGTGAAAATAAAACAATCAGGCAAGCATACAATTGAAAAGCATTGTGTTCGGTTTAAAATAGCATGTATTCCCCCCAAGGGTTTGTAAAACAATTAAGTAATGGAAAGTGGGGCTATGAACTCACCTTAAGTTATATAGCAAGTAGAGAATGTGATGGTCGAATCGCGTAGGTTTCTATGAGCAACCTATAATAGAATGTTGCGATTTAGGATTGGAGTAAAGAATATAAAGAATTGCCTATATATATCTTGCATTAAGTCCATGATGTAGTACTTAGTATAGTGTAAGTCTTTGAAAAGAAATGGTTTATGAAACATGTATAGTTTATATATCGCTTACTACCGTTCGGGCCGACATAATTCAGAAGTCATGTAGTAAACATTCGAGGAGCCAGGACACTTTAATTCGTAAATCCACAACTCATCTCGACGGCTTACTTAATGAACTCCTCACATGAGGCTCCCTAATATTGTAGTATTTGATAAAATATATATATATAAGTTTTGATCCGAAAGGTTACTTGTCCAATATTTGAATAAACTTAGGAAAGTTTACTTTTGGATGAAGATTGTTATTAGAATGAGTTTCTTAAATCTTGTATGACAATTACGTGTAAGATCTCATGGTTCTTTTGATGGAGTAGATCCAAATTGCATGTTTAAGTTATCGCTAACTCTTTAGCTCATGTTTTCGCCTAGGTAAGTTTATATGGTCATTAGTCATGGCCTTGCCGTGACCTTTGGTCATTGTTCCATGGTCTTGAGACTCAACCTTGGCCTTAGCCATGGTTGTGGTCTTGGATTTAGGTCATTAGACCTCTTGGTTTCAATTAACCATAACTATTACATGGTCATTTGGTATAAAAATGGGCTGTTAAGAATTTGAAGAAAAATATCACTCGAAAAGCGTTTTCAGGGCTCGATCTTCTTTAATCCTGAATGAAAACGTCGTTCTGGACAACTTTCGTGTTTTAAGTTTTTGATGAATCGGACCAGAAGGGCCTCGAAAAAATACGGATTTTGATCAGAATGCTATTTTGGTAGATTCGGCGTTTTGGTTTCGCTAACTTCTTTTGGCCATAACTTTTGACTCGTGTACTCGTTTTAGGTGGTTCAAATTGCTATGTTTTCCTTTTTAAGTCCTATTTAACAGTAGGTAAGTGTCCAATATCATATTTATACTATTTTTGTCGTGTTTCTCCATAAAAGTCACTAGTTTTCTTGTTTATGTCTATATAGTTAACATATATATATCATAACTTGTTTTACCAAATTTTATACTTCATGAACATAATAACAAGACCATATATAGTAAGAATGAAATATAAATAGCATGAAAATGATATTTAGTAAGAAAGTATGTTAGGGTTTGCTTACAACTTTGGGCTTTCTAAAAGAAAGGAAAGTAACTAGTAAGGATAGGACTTTGATTGAACAAGCTTCTCTAGCTTCCAACTTCTTCAAGCCTTTGACACCAACTTGTGACTACTTGAGAAGGCACTTGAAGTCTCCACAAGACACTTCTTGTGTGGATGGAAGATCACCAAAGGATGGAAGAAACAAGGACTTTGGATCAATCAAAGCTTTACAAGAGCTTTGGAATTGATATGGAACTTGTATTCTTGAATAATACTTGAAGTATAAGATCAAATGAAGAGAGTATGTGTTGTTTATGGTAGTGAACGACCAAATGAGGAGGGGAGGGCTTTATAGGGCCTTGAGAAGGTGCTAGGAAGGTGACTAACCATGCTTGTTAGCAAAGCTTTGCAAGGTGTTGCAAGATTAGGCTAAACTTGGAGCCTAAGTTGCAAGGTGTTGAAATCTTGGACAAGCTTATCATCAAGACACCAAGTGTCATGGTGACTCTTTCTAAAGTCGTTTACCATAAGTATTGGATGACTAGATGGTTAAAATTTGGTATTATCTGGTTTACGGAGTCAGTTTTGGTTCCGGTAATCGATAACAGTAAGTATTTAAGTCCCGAAACTTAAAACCTGGTATCTTAAAAATATGAAACTTATAAATATGTTAAAACTTATCAATATACTCCATAATAAAATATAAAATGAGTGGTAAGTTCCATCGGGTTGCTTAAACGCTGCTAAAACTGGAAACGCGGGTCTAAAGCGCGTAATTCGCGTAAAACGCTGAACTGGAAAACGTAAAATTCCAAAACTTTTGGAATTGTCGTAAAATGAGAGAAACTCATATTTCTATTGTTTATAATGTTTTATGGGCATATCGGGATACTGGAATGACGTTTAAACCTAAAAGTATATCTCGGACACGGTTTCGTGATTTTTACAGAAATGATCCGACGAGTGTCAAACTCTCGGCTTATCATTAAAATATTTTAACTTACGAGAATATGAAATAAAAATTTCGGGAGTGAATAGTGAAAGTGAATAGTAAAAAGTGAATAGTGAAATTTTCAGGAATAGAAGTTAACCTGAAAATGTGAATTGTTACAAAGACTGTCACAATTCGTAATTTCAAGTCCTTGTTCAGATGTCAAAATTTCATTATTCATCTCAGAAAGTTACTATTCACCGATCACTATTCATCATTTTTTGTGTCAGTTTGAGATTTCGAGAAGCGTTCAGAAAATTTACTATTCACATGGCACTATTCATTTCCAAAGAGAAAACACTATTCATGTACTTTACTCATTTCATCGTAAATTTAGTTTACGGGTAATTAAATTCGCGTAACCAGTCAGGTTAAGCTGCAAATTCATGCATCGTCAGTAGGGACACTTCATATGGACTAGAAATGGCTTACATATCATTACAATAGCATTTCTATACTATTCCACTCGTAGGATATTCCAATTTCTATTTTTGGTATAATTGACTTTTTACGTATGTTTATTTTTAAATAAACGTTAACACGCGACCAATAATGTGACTAACACGTCCGACACTCCCGACTATGATCCTAATATATTTTTATATTCATTTTAATAATATATAAATTATATTATTAATTTACCCGGTATTTTGGAAATTTATTTAATTTATATCGTACGCCTAATTTAATTACGACGGTTTTCATAAAAACTAAACAATAACCATCCAAACACTCAATATTTATACCCAACATATTTTTACAATTTTTATGACTTTTTTATGTCCCGATTAACTCCGTTAAAATTTATTTTTAGTTAACTCGGTACCCGGTATTCCCTAAAACTATTAATATATACATAATAATACAAGAATTATACCAACTATCTTACACTAGCTACATGTTTTCTTCCCTTTTTCATAAAATGCAGCCCCCTTCATGATAATATCTTACAACTTTGAAAATGTTACCATTTCAATTAATGTATCCATTATTGGTTTGATTTATATAATATATATACTAAAAAGTTATCTTTCTCATCTCATTTCAAGATCTACAAACAAGAAACACTCTCTTTTTTTCTCTTCTTGGTGGTGCTCGACCTCAGCCCAAAAACAAGCAAGAAACCATAAATTTTTCAAGATCAAGTGTTAATTAAGTCTCATATGTATTTCTAGTTAGGGTTTTGTGATAAAAACCCAAGGTTTTATAAGTTTTCATCTCCATAAGCTCACTAATCTTTCAAGTAAGTGTATGAAACTCATTTTTATAATTTTACCAAGTTTTTATAATGTTCATATGCTATATATACTAGATCTACATGCATATGCTATTTATACCACTCCATTTTATACATATCTAATTTTTGAGCCATAGAAATTGATTATAGTTAGATCCTTGTTAGATCCACTTGATTTATGATGTTTAGGAACCCATGACACCCTAAGAAGGTGTATGGTAGGATTAAACTAGTTTTGTGGTGATTGAAAGTGGTGTGGTTGAAGTTGGAACAAGATTGGAACCCTAGAAATAGTTTTTGAAACATTACATATACCTACTGTCACTATTTTTAAAACGTGGGAAACTCAGTAGGTGATGGGTAATTTTTTACCAAAGATTTAGGAAATACTTTCAAAAACGAAGCCGTGGGCGAAAGAACGGATTAAAACGAGCTTATAACGAAGAAGTTATGATTTTTGCAAGTTACTTGACGAAAACTATTTTTCTGAAAAACTGCATGCTGTTTGACAATTTTCAACGGACAAATAGAGGCGTTAAACGTAACCTAGAGGAGGCAAGCTATCGAAAATATATTAATACATACTAAGACGAATCCGTGGATATAAAGAATGAGGAAAATGAACTTAAAACGACCAAGTTACACACGTTTTAAAATCGTCAAAACTATATATATATTTAGTCACTACTAGAAATAATATAACTACGTACTAAATGATATATTTTCTAGATTTCTTATACAAGGATTTTATTCTTAACTAACTGATTGAGGGAAAAGCAGTCAACTAAATTCAACCACGGATGTGGTCAAACAAGTCACACTCCTAAGGCTCAATGCTCCGCGGAAGTACAGTGTTTCCCCGGGTCGTTATGTCCCGACGAGGTGTGAATGGCTAACAAACGGCTTGTGATCGGGTAAATTTGGATGAAAAAGGGTTTGAGATTGGTTTAGCTAAGGAATCTACAAGGAAATAGCTTAAACAAGCTATATAAACAAGACTGGACGTTTGGAAAAACCAGAAACGTTTAAAACTTAAAACGTGTACGTTCACGTTTGAATAAAACGTAAACGCACAAAATTAAAAGTGAAAACTGAAAACCCCCAAGAGGTGAAAATGACTTTTTTACAAACTACAAGGTAAAAGAAAATTTTTAGAAAAAGAAAATAAATTTTAACACTAATTATTTATTTAATATTAATTAATTACTAATTATTACTAATTATTAATATTTAAACAACTTAAATATAAAACAATATTAATTAAATACTAAAAAGGTGAAAATAAAATTTCTAAAATTATAAAATAACTAAAAATAAGTTTTAAAAATAAAAATATGTATTTTTTGTCGTTTTATGATTTTTATATTAATTAATTACTAATTAACTAATTAAACTATTTTAAATTAAGAAAAATAGCAAATGAACAGTAAAAATTCTAATAAAATTTCTAAAATTATTTTATAACATATAAAAGCTATAAAAAATATAAAAACTAGATTTTACTTAATAAAAACTAATTATGCTATTTTAAACTAATTATTAATTAATAATTAATAAAACTAAGATTAATTCTAATAAATACTAGATAATAAAATAAAAATCTGAGAAAATTACTATAAATACTTTAATATAAGAGGTAATTAATAAAAATATAAAAATGACAAGTACTTAATTAAAATCTAAAAATGAAAAATAAAATTAAATAGAAACTATCACTTAAAAATTAAATTGTTTTTCTGGAATTTTTCTTTTACCAACCATTTTTTACAACTAAAAACAACAAACTTTTGTGAAAACAAATTTTCTACAACTTAAAAATAAGCACTGTGGATCTCATAAGCCTTGACAGTTGACTATCATTGACCAAACAAGGAATTGAGTTAAAATTGGCTTAAGTGGGACCCACAAGGGTAAAATCTGGTTCCAGTGAGTTAAGGAAACATGTTAAAGCAAGAATAAGCACAATTTTACCACAGAATAAGCAATAAGCCAACAAATAAGCACTTGGCTTATTGTGTTAGGACTGAAGCCAACAAATAAGCACTTGGCTTATTGTGTTAGGACTGAAAATGGGACAAGAGTTTGTGGCTAAATCAGGTGGGACCCACAGGGTTTTAGGTCAAACCACTGGTCAATAATGAAAGCCTACAAGGGGGGGGATGGAAAGGAACAAACTTTGAGGACTAAGGACCACTGAGGTGATCAGAAACCACCACCAAAGTGGTGGTGGTGGCTGTGTAACTGATGCAGCAGGGCATATACTTGCCCTGCAAGTGTCTTTGGGGCAAAGTGGGGCCCAGGGTAAAATTTGCAAAAATATACAAATGGTGGAAACACAAATTTGAGGTGGTAGACTTTACATAGGAACTAAAATCAACTCCTAAAGCAATGCACAAAATTCACATTAAATCCTTGAAGTTTGGGAAAAAACTGAAATGCATGAACTTTGACTTTTCACTTTTCTTATACAAGTTGACTAAAATGAGTTTTCAAGGATTCCAGGCGATTAATTAAGTTGTATTATCCTAAGATGCAACTAATTTAACCTATTTAAACTACTTATAAAACATATTAAGGACTATTACTAGTCTAATTCCTAACAGTGAAGCAGTTATGAAATGTGAAATAGAATTTTGACTTTTAACAAGTAAAACACCAAGGTTGAACCACTACTAATCTAAACTAGCCTAATGCATACTAATGGAGCAAAGAAACTAACAGATTAACAATGAGAGCACCAAGATCAAGCCTGTGCCAAACACCCCTTTAAGGACTGTCATGAAGGTTTTTCAAAGCAAATGGGCCATTTAGACCATGAATCTGATTTATATGGTTACCTTATGACACAGTAAGCTTAAATGAGCACCTAACCAACAACAATATCAACAAAACACAATAAATTATAAACAAACTAAACTAGCAGTTTAAAGCAAAATAATGAGCAACACTAGATTCTAATGAACAACCCTATGATTTCAGGCTATAATACAATTAACAAACATCAAATAGACACAAATAACTAAGGATGAGCAATTGAAAAGCTTTTGAATAGTGAAATTGCAAATAAGTAGAAAATTGAGCTTACAAGTGAATTCAAGCAGAAAACATGAGACAGGGAACCAACAACCATCTTAGCACCTCCCCATTGAGTTCAAATATCCATTGTAATCCAAAATACCAAGTTCCATTCTTTCCGCCACCTTCCTTGATGATTTTTTTATTTTTGAGCTATTTAATTTCTATTTTTGATTATTTTTGCCTAATGAACTAAAGCTGAGTAAATTACAAAGGAAACCTTATCAAACCTTTTATGTAACCTTTTTGAGCTTATCAAACTATAAAATAACAACTTGTTACCATGTTAGGGCTGAATAAAATTTTAAGTTAATAATGCTAAAAAAAAAACTGAATTCAACTGATAAAGCTAAAATTCACCATTAAAATGAGTTTAAATTACATTGAAACATTACAATCACAACTGAGAAGCTAATTAGAACAATGGAATTTAGAAATTTTATTAAAATGACTACACTACTAACTAATCTAATTAACTACCACTAACTACTTGCTTCCTTCCACTTTTTCTTGACTTTTATAGTCCCTGAGGTATCACTTTCTCTTTCCTACTCTGAATTATGAACATTGGATGAGCTGAGTGATTCCTGGCCGTTTGATTTAAATTAGGCGGGAAAAGATATTTTGGCAGCTAGGGGGTTACTTGGAGAATTTTGTGGGTCATTAATTGTATCTTGGAGTGTTGTGGTTTGGAAGGGAACATGGAGTGGGTTTTGCTGAGAAGAGGAGGGGGGAGGTTGCTTGTGCAGGGGAGTAGCAGGGCAAGTGGATGGGTGAAGGTGGAAGGTCAACGTGGGTTTGACCGTTTTTTTTATTTAAAACGGTTTGGGGTGAGTTTTTAGTGGGAGTGGGCTGTGGTTGTTGATGGGCCAAGGGTGATGTTGGGTTGTGAGTGGGCTAAGGGTAAAGGGTTTGGTTTGGTTGTTTTTGGGTATAATAACTACAAGGGTCCGTTTGTTTTGTAATTTGGAAACAACACAAGGACCATAAATGTAATACAACCAAAAGTGAGGGGCTGTTTGTGTAATTTTTTGAAAATATCCACCAGGGTTAATTTTGATAACATTTGAATATTATAAGGACAAAAATTAATATTTTCCAAAATTAAAATACCCGGGGACCAAAATTGTCATTTTTGAAAGTTTAGGGGTTAAACTTGCCATTTTGTGAAAATCTTTTATCCAAGGACCAATATTGAACATTTTGAATTTCCAAGGACTAAAAATGATTTTTCATCCAAAAATATCCCACCAGGGACCAAATCTGCCAAAGTTTGAAACTCCAGGGACCAAAACTGTAAATTCTCAAAACTTTTCCAATTTTTCACCAAAGGACTAAATATGATAACTTATGATTTCAAAAGGACCTTTGGTGATAATTTTCTATATTTTGAATATCCAGGGACTAGTTTTGTATTTTATAAAAGTTGGGGGACTGAAACTGCCAATTTTGCAAACTTTGTGCGTTTTTCATTTGTTTTTGCTCATTTTGCATCTAAAACATATAAAACACAATTTTGAAATATTTTTAGTATTTTGATGCATTTCTGAGTATTTTTGTATGTTTTGCAGTTCAGATTAGACCAAAAATGATGAGTGTTTGAGCACTCATCACTAACGAAGTACGTACGACCCAAGGTTTATTTATGCGACTACTAGACGTTATCTTAAGGTTTTCAAAACGAGGAATATGACACTAACATTTTATATACGATATATTATGACAAGTTTCTATACTCCTAATTGGACTTATTTTTCCTAAGTATGGAAATTACCTACTTTGACGATAACAAGTATTTTCAATTTACGAGTGGTATAAGTATCATGTGCATGAATATTCATTACAACACTTCATGATCTAAAGTAGATCGTTATTACTCATATTAGGTTGCGGCTAGTGTTTGCGCCTTGTTGTCCCGATTATTTCATCACATTGTACTATCACTTCAGGTGAGTTTTCATAGCCCCGTTTTCAATTACTTATTTGATTTCAAATCCCACGGGGGAGAATACATTGCATCAATTACTTTTGTACATGCCCAAGTATTCAATTCCATACATTGCTTAAGTTGCCTTACTACCAAGTTAAGTCCCCTTTATTATCATGGACCGTTAATTATAATGCCAAGCGAGAGTGAGTGGATAGATCTATCGAGGGTGACGCCTCCATTCGTGTTTGGGTTGCTCCAACGGGTACGAATGCATTTCATGTCTAAACTATTTGAGTGTCTGGTAAACACTCCTTTGGGGCCAATACAATATTATGTCTAGCTTCGAGGTCATGAGCTTAAGAGACAATGTAGCATTTTTGACAATTTGTCGGTTTACTTTATACTTGTGGTTTATGTACATACGATTTAACTTACAAACCTATGGAATTCACCAACATACGTGTTGACGTTTTAGCAATGTATTTTCAGGTTATTAAGGTAGCTCCTGCTTGCATGCATTTGGACCTTCATGGAGTCGCGGAGTCGACGCGTCTCACATATATATTTCCTGCACTTATGAAACGTTTGATCTGGATTGAACTTGTTTTTCATAAACTTGCAATACCTTTTTGGGACCTATGTTTTGTAAACTCTGAATGTTTTAATGATCAAACGATGTATTTTTCCAAACGACACTTTAGGTCGTTCAATGTAACTGTAACTGTGGTGCTATGACAGTCACCCCTAGGTGTTCCATTCCGCTGCCATTCAGGTATTTTGGGGGTGTGACAGATTGAGTCACATAGGTCTTTACACTGAACTTTCAAAGACTCATTTTCCGTAACCAATTTAGCCATATTACATTCCAATTCAATGATTTTTGTTTCCATAACATTAATGTCATGTTTAACTTTGGCTTCATTACTTTTCTCATGCATGTTGATTCGAATTTTCAAATTATTGATCGTTAAGTTTTTGTTTTGTAGCTGAGCTTTCAAATCATTTATTTCAAAAAATTCACGAAATTTAGGGAATTCCGTATGCTTACATGGTTTGTAAATTTGAAGACTTTCTTCCTTTTGTTGAATTGATATTTCAAGTGAAATACAATGTTTCTCAAGTTGTAAAAATCTATTTGAAAGTTCATCAAAAACATGTTTATCAACCATATCATTTGACTTAAAGGACTCAGCCGTAAACAAAGAACTTGAAGCATCATCACGTTCAACATCCTGATCAGTTTGTTTAAGTATGTTAGCAGATGTATATTGTTGAACAGTTAAGGTTACCTCAGCACATGACACCTGTTCATTATCTGGTATGATGTCTGCATCCGTATCTTGTGTGCCACGGGTTGCTGAACTGTTGTATGGGTTAAGCTTCTCTGTCTCTGTTCCTATGCACTTAGTGTCAACTGATCCAACATCTGATGAGTTACCCAAATCAATATTGATATCTCTTAATTGCACCCGACTGTCATTCATCATAATGTCACACTTTCGTTTGTGTAGTGCTCTTTCATCAATGTACTTCACAACATTACTCATGCATTTGTTTAGTGTTTCTCTGAACGCATTAACTTCAATTCCAGTGTAATTAGTAAAATACTTATTAATCATTTGATTCTCAGTGTATTGTGAATCAATGAACACTTGGAGTTGGTTGTTAATCACACACAAGGCAGCCATGGATCTTCCTTCAGAAAAATTTCCTTTGTCAAGTTGTTGTTCAAGTTGGTCTAAATACTGAGTAATTTTGACAGTGAAGGTCTGAACATCTTGACCAAAGAGTGATGTGAAGGCACGTTCGTACGCGAATGCATGTTCGTATCCAGTTAAGTATCCAGGTCGTTCAAATAGAACCTTAAGATGTGAGTGAAGTAGTTGAAAACATTCAATGCAACTGTCCTTTGCATTATCGAGCAATTTAAGTGGCTGATGGAGTTCATTCTGTTGAGACTTCGAGCACGGAGATTCCATTTTAGCATTATCAGACTCAAACACATTAATTTGTTGTGAAGGGTTGGAAGTCTTATGTACATCGATCATGTCGTACAATTTAAGTATCTCAGGTATGACTGAGTCTAAAGAATTTGACATGATGTGGACGTGCACGGGATTTTACACTTCTATGATTTAAACCAAGAAATAGATTCTTTCGCGGGATTTTACAAAATCAAGAAGAGGTAATCGGAATCTGAAGGTAAACTCAAACTGGAGGTAATCTCAATCTGAAGGTAAACTCAAACTGGAGGTAATCTCAATCTGAAGGTAAACTCAAACTGGAGGTAATCTCAATCTGAAGGTAAACTCAAACTGGAGGTAATCTCAATCTGAAGGTAAACTCAAACTGAAGCAAACCACAAACTTGAGCTAACCGCAAACTTGAACTAACCACAAACTTTAGCTAATCACAAACTTGAGCTAACCACAAACTTGAGCTAACCGCAAACTTGAGCTAACCGCAAACTTGAGCTAACCACAAACTTGAGCTAACTACAAACTTAAGCTAACCACATACTTGAGCTAACCACAAACTTGAGCTAACCGCAAACTTGAACTAACCACAAACTTGAGCTAACCACAAACTTGAGCTAACCACAAACTTTGAGCTAACCTCTAAACACAAAAATACAAGAAAGTCTATCTTGCCAGTTTATCTTTTTCCCGCTTTTGAGTTAATCTCAACCAAGAAACAAGCTAATCTCAACCAAGAAACACAAAAATACAAGAAAGTCACTATCTTGCCAGTTTGTCTTTTTCCGCTTTTGAGTTAATCTCAACCAAGAAACAAGCTAATCTCAACCAAGAAACAAGCTAATCTCAACCAAGAAACTTGCACTAAATCACATCAAACATCAACCTAACAACTAATTCAACCTACCCAAGTGAAAAATTAAGTATTACTAACACCTCAAAACACAACAATACCACCAAATCATCAACAACACCACAAACAAAAATCAATTCGAGGTGATTTCTTGAAAAACATTTTGAACCAAAACAATGAACCACTAAGCCAAGCCACAAATTTGAGCACCAACAATCCTAGGATGAAACCTTAGCTCTTGATACCAATTGTAGTATATTCATAATTGTAACATGTATGGTTTAGTGGTTGGATTGATTCAAGAAAGATGAATAAGAAGAGAGTTTAGAGAGAGAAAGTGAGTTGGGTGTTTCTAGAGAGAGAAAGAGATGAGAGAAAATGTAATCTTAGATTAAGAGAAGTGAAAGCACCAACCCTCTCCACATGTGGAGAAGGGTATATATAGTTTCCTACAAAAAAGATAAAAACGCCCACACCCGGGCTGTGGATCAGGCATAAAGTGGGTAAAGACATGTCCTTCTTCCACGATGTTACTTAAACTAATTCTAACTAATAACTAAACTAACTAACTACGAGCTAACTTAAATGCTATTACATCAATTAGGTGACCGAGTCTTCTATAGGAATAATTGTATTCCTAACATTGTCCGTTTTTAACGTTCTTGTCCATTTTTTTACGTTTTCATCCATTTTTTTAATTTTTATGTTTTCATTTGTTTTTATTAGTTTTTGTCCGTTTTTTTTAATTTTTGTCTGTTTTTTACGTTCTCGTCCATTTTTTTACGTTTTCCTCCATTTTTTTTACGTTTTTGTCTGTTTTTTATGTTCTCGTCTATTTTTTTTTATCTTTTCGTCCGTTTTTTTTACGTTTTGTCCGTTTTTTTACATTCTCGTTCGTTTTTATACGTTTTCGTCTGTTTTTTTTTTTTACCATTTTGTCTGTTTTTACGTTCTTGTCCGGTTTTTTACGTTTTTGTCCTTTTTTTATGTTCTTGTCCGTTTTTTTACGTTTTCGTCATTTTTTTACGTTCTCGTCTGTTTTTTAATCTCTCGTCCGTTTTTTTACATTAGCATCCGTTTTTATACGTTTTTGTCTTTTTTTTATGTTTTCGTCCCCTTTTTATACATTTTGTCTGGTTTTTTAGTTTTCATCCATTTTTAAACGTTTTAATTTTTTTAATGTTTTTGTCATTTTTCTCTTTTTTGTGTTATATAATAGACGAGAGTGTAAAAAAATGGACAAAAACATTTAAAAAAAGGACAAAAATGTAGTAAAAAAACGGACAAATACGTAAAAAAATAATAGAGAAAAACATAAAAATACGGATGAGAACGTAAGAAACGGACAAAATGTAAAAAAAACAGACGAAAACGTATAAAAACGAACGAAAACATAAAAATCGGATAAAACGTAAAAAATGGACGAAAACGTAAGAAAATAGACGAGAACGTAAAAAAAAGTGGAGGAAAACTTATAAAAATGAACGAAAACATTAAAAAAATGATAAAAACGTAAAAAAACGGATGAATACGTAAAAAAAGGGATAAAAACGTAAAAAAAAATGGAGGAAGACGTAAAAAACGGACGAAAATGTAAAAAATTGACAAAAATATAAAAAAAAATGACAAAAACGTATAAAAACGAACGAAAATATAAAAAACGAATAAAACATAAAAAAAAATGGACGAAAGCGTAAATAAAAACAGACAAGAACGTTAAAAAACGGACAAAAACGTAAAAAGACGGACGAAAACGTAAAATTTAATGGACTAACGGTGCAAAAAATATTAACGACCTTTTTTAATGGGGTAATTTCATATCTCCCCTTTCTTTACCTGGAAATTTCATATATACTCAAACATGCATTAAAAACATTGTACATTATGCATTCAATACTTGCACTTTGGGTATATATGAAATTAATCTTAAAAGTAGGGTGATATATGAAATTAATCATTTTTTAATTGATTTTAGAAAATAAGGACTAACGGTGCAAAAATTATTAATAGAGGGACTAACGTGCAAATAACTTAACGGATAAACTAACGACTCATCCAAATTAAGGACTAAATGAGTGACAAGTTTCAAAAATAGGTATCTTTGGTGTAATTAAAACGAGTTAAGGACTAAAATGCGATCTGAGTAAACCACGGGACTATCCGTGTAAGTTTTTCTAAAAGATAGTATTTTTATCTCATTATTTTTGCTTTACTAAGCTATTTACAGAATTAATATGCACGAGCCTCATATGAAACGAGCTGGGTAGCCCGCGCGTTGCTGCGGGGACGTTTTTTTTTTTTAATTTTATTTTATGCATAAAAGAAATGTGTGCTTAATTATAGTTGTAATAGCTAAGTTATTAGTATTTATATTCGTTTTTATTGGAAAAATTATCTTGAGAAAAATGTCGCAAGTTTCATAATTTTTCGAGTCCGTTTGTTACGTCAAATGGGTTCTGGATTGCTTTTACTAAAAGTTTAGCCTAGTTGGCAGTTTCACCCCCTCCGCCCCATGTTTTTATTTTCACCCTTGAGTTTGGTTTTGCCCGCGTTTGGCCCCTCCTAAAAATATAGAGTATTGCTATACTCACATAAAATTTACAAAAACTAACCAACACAATGACATGGCATAGGGTGAGTAGGATCCCACTAAATCTATCTCTTTCTTTTTTATTTATCTCTTTTTTTATAATCATATAAATACTTATCTTTTTTCTTTATTGTTTTTCCTTTTAATTACACTATCTTTTTATAATCATACAAAATCAGCATATAAAAGCACTTATAAGCTGTTAAAAACAGCAGTTATAAGCTGTTAAAAATAGCACTTAAAAGCTGTTAAAAACGGCATATAAAAGCTGTTAAAAACAGCATACAAAACTGTAAAATATGCTTCCAAACACCCCTTTCTCTGCAGTTAAAATCAGCACTTAAAAGCTGTTAAAAACAGCATACAATGCTGTAAAATGTGCATCCAAACACCCCTTTCTATACAAGTACCATTTCATTCATCTCAGAACTATACAAAAGTGTCCAACACTTCATGTTCGTAAGAAACTACACAAAATCATAATCTGAGATAAATTGAAATGTGATGACAAAAATACTAAACACCATCTATGCAGGATTAAGTGTCGTAGTTGGAGGAATAGTTGTTGTATTCGGGGAAGGTTAAGTGTTGCAGTTGCGAAGGATATTGTGGATGTTGCATAGCATAATTTGGAACGAATCCATCATAGTGAAGCGGAAAACTAGCATACCCATTGTGATTTATATCACTCGGAACAAAGGAGTCTTTATTTTCCTGCAATCAAACACAACAGACCATTATAGATATGGTCAAGCATAAGAACATAATAGTAACACATATCTTAATACCTTGTTTGCCTTCTTAGAACGTTTCTTCGTTGTTTCGTTACCCTCGACTCCAATATTATCAGTATCTTGCAATTTCTACAATCACAATAAACATAAAATGAAAAGGACAGACATATTCATTAACTTTTTGACGGAAATAAATTGTTCAACAGGAATACCTTCTTCTTTTTCTGGGTTTTTGTAATGATTTTCTCAGATATGGACTTGATTCTTCCCGCTGGACGACCTTTTCCAGTCACTGTTTTAGGATCATTGATCTTATCTTTATCCTTGGTAGGAGCACTCATATGTGGTGTACAAATGGGGCTACTAGCGCTAGTTTTTCCAACCAAAATTTCACTCTTTAATTCATTGACTCGATCAAGAACAAGAGTACATTTTTCGTCTAGCTCGGATGCCAAGTCTGCAACTTCAGAGAAAGCATTACACATTTTGTCATAACGACGCCCAACATCTGAGACAACCCAATTACTATAACTTACTTTAGCCTTAGTATGCCTTCTCTTAACATCTTTTCTCCATCTTCGTAAAATGTATTTATTTGGAACTAAATATATATTCTCATTGGTGAGTACCGTAAGTGCATGCCTACACAACATATACATCTAATGTCACATTCTTCATGCGAATCACCCTTTCTGAACCAAACTGAAAATTGCTTCTTTACTATTTCTTCATTATCCATTACATCCTCAAAGACTTCATATTCTAAATACTCATTTTGTGATTTTAAGGAACCAATCCCACAATACATTTTTCCCGTCAACTCTTCCCTAAATTCTTTAAACTTAGCATTGGTTAAAACACTCTTCATTTGTTCTTCCATGGCATAACGAGTAATCGGTGGGTACCACGAATTGTAGGAATTAAAATCTTCTATGTTCTCCTTCTCGGTCCTATCCCTCAATGCATTTTCATATTGTTCCACAAATTGCTTTAAGGTAGTTTTCTTATTTAAATATTTATCAAAAAATGAATTAATGCTCTCACTACGTTGTGTAGTAGACATCCCTGCCCAGAAAAAATGAATTAATGGCGTTGGGAGCACACCCTGACATACATGTAAGCCATGACTTAAAGAGCCATGTAAATGTCTTAGTATCTTCATTTGAAATCAATCCACAACCAAGCAATATTGATTGTCCATGATGATTTACCCTTACAAAAGGAGCCATTGGCATCTCATACTTATTTGTCAAATATGTTGTATCGAATGTGATGACGTCCCAAATTCCTCATAAGCCGCCCTACACCTTGCATCTGCCCAAAACAAACTCTTTAGTCTATTTTCCTCGTCCAATTCCCATGCATAAAAAAACTCCCGATCTGTAGACTGAACCTTTGTGAAATAACTTTGAATTGCTTCAGCATCACCTTCTCCAAAATTTAACCGTTTAACTTTATCAACATAGTTACGACAATCTTTCTCCCTAAATGGTAGATTTTCATATCCCCCGCTCTCCACAACAAAGGTATTAAAACTCTTATTCATTCTTACTCCCGCTCTTTGATGGATTTCAAGTTGTCTTTTCACACGTCTATTTACTACCCGATGACAACGATAAAAGCGTCCTTTGCTGGGACTAAAAGGGTGATTATGTTCAAGGCTAACTTTCGTCACATACCACTGTTTATCAGCGGCAAGAACCGCACAAACTCTAGCGCCACAATTTGTTTTTGTAATGGGACGAGGGTTTAAGGTATTTTTGGCGTTTGACGTCGACTTCTGAGCCCGATTACAAGCAACAGTAACGTACTTTGTTTCTTCATCATTCTGAGATTTTTGGGAAGATCTTTTGAATACTCCAAATCCCTTTTTCTTTCCATACGTTGCATAAAAATCAGCAAGTTCTTCAATAGTGTCAAAAGCCATGCCAATTTTCGATTCTTTAATCCCTTCTTCATTCAATATTTCGCAATTAGTTTCTTTTTCCAAGTCAATACAACAATCCCTACCATTACCAAATATCAAATTATGATCAAAGAACACCTAAAAACTCATTCGATTTTCTATAATCAATAAACTAAATTACTTTTCACAACTATAATAAAAAATCAAAAATATTTATAGCAGTAAAAGGACTTACTTAGTTCCTTCATTGTCAGATTTCACATTATGAGTTTC
>JARVZY010004343.1:0-12500 GCA_030686995.1 Artemisia argyi
ATTAGTACCTGCTCTACAATCGGAATGGTTAATAATGCACGTAAGTATGATGATATTGAGCTATGCGGCTCTTCTTTGTGGATCATTATTATCAGTAGCACTTCTAGTCATTACATTTAGAAAACTTTTTTATAGTTCTAAAAGTAATAATTTATTAAAATTAAACGGGTCATTTTCTTTTGGTGAAATCCAATACAAGAATGAAAGAAACAATATTTTTCAAAAAAAATATTTTTTTCCTGTTAATAATTATTACAAGGCCCAATTGATTCAACAATTAGATTATTGGAGTTATCGTGTGATTAGCCTAGGATTCATCTTTTTAACCATAGGTATTCTTTCAGGAGCAGTATGGGCTAATGAAGCGTGGGGATCATATTGGAGTTGGGATCCAAAGGAAACTTGGGCGTTTATTACTTGGATCGTATTCGCAATTTATTTGCATACTCGAACAAATAAAAATTTGCAGGGGACAAATTCCGCAATTGTGGCGACTATAGGTTTTCTTATAATTTGGATATGCTATTTTGGGGTCAATCTATTAGGAATAGGGCTACATAGTTATGGTGCATTTACGTTAACCTCTAGTTAAACTAAAGAAAAGTTACAAACAGAATACGGGTATATATAAAATTGCGTCAACCGGCGAGAACCATGTGAATCAAGTAGTGTAGTGATTCACGCGGTTCTCGCAAAGACCAAGCGGATTGGGCGAAAATTCAAATTCATATTTTGTTTTTACTTTATTTAAAATTTAAGAAAATAAAAATACTTTTATTTTTTCTTTAAAAAAACTATCTATAAAAATAATTAGATAGAATACCTTCAACCTTGTCAACTGATAGTGAAAGAACAAAATCGGGATACATACCAATACCTATTACAGGTAGAAAAATGGAGATGGAAACAAATAACTCGCGCGGTCCAGAATCAAAAACATAAGAGTTTGGAGTATTAAATAACTTGTATCCATAGAACATCTGGCGTGACATAGATAATAAATAAATAGGAGTTAATATCATTCCAATTGCCATTACAAAAGTGATGGCAATTTTGGGCATTAAAAGATATTTTTGGCTAGTAATTATTCCTAAAAAGACTATAACTTCTGCAACAAAACCACTCATACCCGGTAATGCAAGGGAAGCCATGGAAAAGCTACTGAACATCGTAAATATTTTTGGCATGGGGATAGCTACTCCGCCCATTTCATCGAGATAAACAAGACGTATTCTATCATAACTCGTTCCTGCCAAGAAAAAAAAGTGCAGGCACCAATAAATCCATGAGAGATTATTTGTAAAATAGCTCCATTGAGTCCCGTATCGGTTATAGAAGCAATTCCTATAAGTATAAAACCCATATGAGATACCGAGGAATAGGCTATTCTTTTTTTTAAATTACGTTGGCCGGGAGATGTTGAAGCTGCATAGATTATTTGTATTGTACCTACTATCATCAACCAAGGAGAAAATATAGAATGAGCGTGTGGTAATAATTCCATATTAATCCGAATCAATCCATACGCTCCCATTTTTAATAAAATTCCGGCTAGAAGCATACAAGTACTGTAATGTGCCTCTCCGTGGGTATCTGGTAACCATGTATGTAGGGGTAGAATCGGTAATTTGACAGCAAAAGCGATAAAAAATCCAATATAGAATATTATTTCCAAAGCCACAGGATACGACTGATTAACTGATGTTTCAAAATTTAATGTTGGTTCATTAGAACCATATAAACCGATACCCAGAACTCCCATTAAGAGAAAAATGGAACCCCCCGCCGTGTACAAAATAAATTTTGTGGCTGAATAGAGACGTTTCTTTCCTCCCCACATGGATAGAAGTAGATAAACCGGAATTAATTCTAATTCCCACATGATAAAAAAAAGTAAAAGGTCCCGAGAAGAAAATGATCCTATTTGACCGCTGTACATTGCTAACATCAAGAAATGGAATAATCGAGAATCCCGAGTAACAGGCCAGGCCGCTAAGGTAGCTAAAGTAGTGATAAATCCTGTTAATAAAACGGGTCCTATAGACAGTCCATCTATTCCTAATTTCCAACGGAAATCAAAAAAATTGATCCATTTATAGTCGTCTACTAGTTGGATGATTAATGGATCGTCCAATTGGAAATGATAACAGAATACATAGGTTGTTAGAAGAAGTTCTAACATGCATATACATATAGTATACCACCTAATTACCCTATTTCCTTTATGGGGAAGAAAGAAAATTAAGGAACCCGCAAATATTGGTAAAACTACAATTATTGTTAACCAAGGAAATTTGTTCGTGGTAAAGACAAGATACGCTTGGACCAGAAAAACATGTGCCCAAAAATATCTTATTTTTGGGCACATGTTTTGGCGGTAAAAAAAAATGGACTCAAGGAGAGGTTTCTGTAACGTATTAATAAGCTATACCCATACTGCGGGTTGTTTCATGCCATAAATAAACCCGAACACTCAAGAAATCCGTTGGGCAGGCGGATTCGCATCTCTTACAGCCGACACAATCCTCTGTTCTTGGAGCGGAAGCTATTTGTTTGGCTTTACATCCGTCCCAAGGTATCATTTCTAATACATCCGTAGGACAGGCTCGGACACATTGAGTACACCCAATACATGTATCATAAATCTTTACTGAATGCGACATTGGATCGATATTTTTGAACGTGATAAAGTTTCAATCTAGTAAATTGATAAATGAATTATATATTTAAATACTAATACTAGATGAATCGATGAGTTACCCGGTTTTTTCTGGATTGACAGTGCCAAACTACTTTGATTTCTTATCTTTGTGATAACATGATCATACCTTACGTGGCACACATGCTAATTTTAATTGATTTATGAAAATTCTAATTTTATTTTAATAGGATAATATTACTTATTCAACAAATTAGATTGATTTATACGAGTTGATTTTCTGTTACGATAAATTGATGAAACAATGGCGAGTCCAATAGCGGCTTCAGCAGCTGCAATAGCTATAACAAAAATAGAAAAAATTGCTCCTTTTAATTGACGACTATCAAAAAAATCAGAAAATGTTACAAAATTGAGATTAACCGCATTTAATATAAGTTCAAGACACATAAGAGCCCTAACCATATTTCTACTTGTAATCAATCCATATAGACCGACAGAAAATAAATAGGCACTCAAAACAAGTACATGTTCGAGCATCATTAACCAACTCCTCATCAATCTCGATTCATTTCAATATGAACAACAATTTAACCAATTGGATTGACTAGAATAATGAAATAAAGGAATATATTGGGAATAGATCAAACTAATAAAGACTTTCTCTTTTATATCCAAAGTCAAATAGAAAAAGGAAATGCATCTGATAGCTCATAACAAGGGTTTTCCGGTTCTAAAGAGTTATTATTGACGAGCTACAGCAATTGCGCCGATTAACGCAACTAAAAGAATTAGTGAAATAAATTCAAACGGAATAAAAAAATCTGTTGATAAATGAATCCCAATTTGTTGACTATTACTTATCAGATCTTGCTCTATAATCTGGCTTGCTTTTGTAGTCCAAATAATCCCGTACCATGACGTATCTGGAATAGTAGTAATTAGTGAAAAAAAAATACTTGTGCAGACCACGGAAGTTACTCCATCTCCCACGGTCCAAAGGCGGAAATCTTTGGAATATTCTGAACCATTTATGAACATCACAGCAAAAATGATTAAAACATTTATGGCTCCTACGTAAATAAGGAGCTGCGCGGCAGCTACAAAATGCGAGTTTGATAGAATATAGAATAAAGATATACAAACAAAAACAAATCCCAATGAAAAGGCAGAATAAATGGGATTGGGAAGTAATACTACTCCCAGACCCCCTAATATAAGACCCAATCCCAGAAAGACTAAAAGAAAATCATGTATTAGTCCAGGTAAATCCATTATATATAAAATAAGAGATAAATAAATCAAAATCTTTCATAACTTTATTGACACCCGGTCAGGAAAAAAGAGGGAAATCTACTTTTTTATAATAGTTCTTAATTATTATTAAATTAAAAATTCCATTTTCATGGATATGGATTGATGTAGATATAGTTATTGGCCTAATCTCTCGAAAGAGTAATTTAAATCTATATATTTGCAAATCCTCAATATAGTCATAGAAATTTAATATAAATTAAAACATGATTCTCGTCTCCTAATCAATATAATCAATATAATTATGAATATATTAATAAAATTCTAGTTATTCACCAAATAAAAAGCCTCATTCTTTTAGATCAAAATGAGTTATTAAGTTTTTATTTCAGGCAAATTTAAAATTGTTCGAATTGTGTAATCGTCAATTACTGACATTGGTAACCGACCCAAAGCAATTTGATTATAATTCAATTCGTGACGATCATAAGTAGAAAGTTCATATTCTTCAGTCATTGATAAACAATTTGTTGGACAATACTCAACGCAATTACCACAAAATATACATACTCCAAAATCAATACTGTAATTAAGCAATCGTTTCTTTCTAATATCAGTTTCCAATTTCCAATCAACAACGGGCAGATCTATAGGACATACGCGAACACATACTTCACAAGCAATGCATTTATCAAATTCAAAGTGGATTCGGCCGCGGAAACGCTCGGATGTAATCAATTTTTCATAGGGGTATTGAATAGTTACAGGTAAACGATTCGCGTGTGATAAGGTAATCATAAAACCTTGACCAATATACCTTGCGGCTCGTACTGTTTGTTGGCCATAATTCATGAACTCAGTTACCATAGGGAACATATCGTGAATATCTATAAAAAATAGGATACTTGTTTCTTTCTCTTGTTTGGGACAAGTCATGAATATAGAAGTATTTTTACAGTGAAAGAAGTTGGGAAGAAGTTGTTAATAATAGATTACCTAGAGAAATAGGTAAAAGAAATTTCCATCCAAGATTTAATAATTGGTCCATTCTCAGCCTCGGTAAAGTCCATCTTGTTGCGATAGGAATGAACAAGAACAAATAAGTTTTAGCTAATGTAATAAAGATACCAATTATTGTTCCAAAGACTCTACCCCTTTTAGTAATTTCAAAAAGCTCGGGAACAAATATGTATGGAATAGAAAGATTCCAACCCCCCAAGTAAAGAACTGTTACGAATAATGAAGAAACTAGTAGATTTAAATATGAAGCAACGTAAAATAAACCAAATTTGATACCGGAATATTCGGTTTGATAACCTGCTACTAATTCTTCTTCTGCTTCTGGTAAATCAAAAGGTAATCGTTCACACTCTGCTAGGGAAGAAATTAGAAAAACTAGAAATCCTATAGGTTGACGCCACAAATTCCATCCCCAAAAACCATATTTTGACTGCGCTTCCACTATATCAACGGTACTTGAACTGTTAGATAATCATAGTGGATGATAACATCACTGTTCCCACCCCTATTGCAGAACCGTACATGAGATTTTCACCTCATACGGCTCCTCAAAGGTCACAAATAAATCTAAGGACCCGTCCTTATTTATTTTTCTTGATATGTTTGTAGGATAAATAGAGATAAAATGAAATCTATTGTAAGGTCCCCATTAGACACTGGAATTCTGTCTGCTATATTTATTTATACTATAATAAAATAAATTTATACTATAATAAAATAAAGTGCTTCTGAATTCATCTTCTCTTTTAATAATTTAATCTTTGTTGAGTAATAACTTAATCCTTGAATAAAATCTTTCTTGTAACAATATCTATAGATATTTCAACCTAACGTTTTCAATTACGAAATCCAATTAGACCTTGCATTAGTTCATGAATCATGACAAGAATTCTATCTCTATATAGAGAAAGAAAAAAAGATATTTTTTTTTTTAGCGCATTCAGTCTTTCGATTTTTTTCGTTCCTATTCTCCTTTCTCAAAAAAAGGGGACCTTAAACAAAGTTAAAGGATTACTTCGTTCTTGATAGTTATTTACTTAATCGGTGAATAGAAGTATACTCTGGATCGGAATCGTGGGAAGTACTCCTTGATCATTTCTACCAATTTAAAGCCCCAATTATAATTCTTTTTATACACAGAATACACTTACATAATCTCTATTACGAATCCTTTGTGTACCTTAGTGTTCCTAGCTATCCACTTATTTTTATCAATCCACTTTTGGGTAATACATATGCTAATAGATAGTAAAAACCTCATAAAGTAGATCTTTTGAACCCGCTTCAAGTCATCATGATTAATCAATCAATCTTGGGGTAAACAGTCTCTAATACTTAATGTTTACTTTTATTAACTCTTGTACATAGGAAATGAGATTCAATCTTTTACTGCAATTTATAAGCCGTTTCTTTCACTCATATAACTATCTGGTTTCCTTCATCAACCCCCCGAATAATGAATAAAAAACGAAAATATATATTCAACTCATGACATTTCCTTCCTAGAAAGAAAAAGTAGGGTCAAATTTATGTCTTAACGAATCACACGTAGAGATATTGATAACACACATAGAGTTAATGGTATTTCATAACTAATTGATTGAGCAGCAGCTCGTAGACCACCTAAAAAAGAATATTTATTATTGGAGCCATATCCTGACATAAGAAGGCCGACAGGAGCTATACTTGAAATAGCAATCCATAAAAAAACACCGATACTGAGATCGGCTAAAACAAGATGATCCCCAAAAGGAATTACTAAATAACTTAATAAAACGGATATTACTGCTATAGACGGTCCAATACTGAATAAACGAGTATCTCCTCTAGATGGAAGAAGATTCTCTTTGAAAAGTAATTTGGTACCATCTGCTAGAGCTTGAAGAATTCCCAAAGGTCCTGCGTATTCAGGACCAATACGTTGTTGTATACCTGCAGATATTTCTCTTTCTAACCAAACAATTACTAGTACACCTATTGTGATTCCTAATACAGGAGTAAAAATAGGGATAAGCATCCATATGATCCCATAGACCTCTTTTAAGGATTCCAATCTAGAAAAAGAATTGATAGCTTGTACTTCTGTTGTATCCATTATCATTTTAACGATCAACTTCTCCCATAATGATATCTATACTACCTAGTATCGTCATAATATCAGCCAATTTCATCCTTTTAACTAACTGAGGAAGAATTTGCAAATTAATAAATCCTGGCGGTCTAATTTTATATCGCCAAGGAAAAACACCCTTATCTCCTATCAGAAAAATTCCCAATTCTCCCTTTGGTGCTTCAACTCTCACATAAAGTTCTTGCTTCGACAATTCAAAAGTCGGAGAAGGTTTTTTACTAATGAATCGATAATCAAAGTCATTCCATACAGTATCTTTTGCTCTATCAAAACGGCGTATTTCTAAATTTTCATAGGGCCCTCCCGGAATTCCTTCTAGCGCCTGTTGAATAATTTTTATGGATTCCGTCATTTCACTGATTCGTACTAAATAACGAGCTAATGAATCCCCCTCTTTTTGCCATTGGACTTCCCAATCAAATTCGTCGTAACACTCATAATGATCAACTTTACGAAGATCCCATTGTATTCCGGAAGCTCGTAGCATAGGTCCCGACAAACCCCAATTTATTGCTTCCTCTCCACCAATAATGCCTACTCCTTCAACTCGTTCTAAAAAAATGGGATTCCGTGTAATAAGCTTTTGATATTCGGCAATTCCTGTTAAAAAGTAATCGCAAAAATCCAAACATTTATCTATCCAGCCATGAGGTAAATCAGCAGCGACTCCTCCAATACGAAAAAAATTGTGCATCATTCGCATACCGGTGGCAGCTTCGAATAGGTCATATATCAATTCTCTTTCTCGAAAAATATAGAAGAAAGGAGTCTGTGCCCCAATATCTGCCATAAAAGGGCCAAGCCATAACAAATGTGAAGCTATACGACTTAACTCCAACATAATGACTCTGATATAACTGGCCCTTTTAGGGACTTGAATATTCCCTAATTGCTCTGGTGCATTTACAGTTATTGCTTCTGTGAACATAGTAGCTAAATAATCCCAACGTGTTACATAAGGCAAATATTGTATAATTGTTCGATTTTCCGCAATTTTTTCCATACCTCTGTGTAAATAACCCAATATTGGTTCACAGTCAATAACATCTTCACCATCTAGAGTAACAATGAGTCGAAGAACACCATGCATTGATGGGTGGTGAGGTCCCATATTGACTATCATGAGGTCTTTTCTTGTAGCTGGTACAGTCATAGGTTTTTCCTGATTCATTCTTCCATGAATTGCTGAAAGCGAAAAGAAGTTCATCAAACTTTAAGCGAATAATTCAAACTAACTCTTCAAATTAACGAGTTTTTCTCTCTCGAATATCCAACTGTCCTATTAATTCTTTATAACGTGCTCTGTTTTTTTTTGACAAATAAGCCAGCAGCCGTTGACGTTTTCCCAGAATTTTCCGCAGACCTCTCTGAGATAAATAGTCTTTTTTGTGTAATTCCAAATGTGAGGTAAGTCTCCGTATCTTGTTGGTGAAACTTACTACTTGAAATTCAACGGATCCGCTATTTTCTTTGTTTTCTTCTTGTTCTTGCAAAATAATTGAAATAAATGAATTTTTTACCATAAAAGAATTTCACACTCCCCTTTTTACAGATAGTTATTTTATTGGATCAGTAATAATAGTAATAATAATGTAAGAAATTTTAATGTAGTATACACAATAATCAAAAATTTTTTATAGATTCCTGTTTTTTTCAATGAACATTAATGAATCCTTTTTTGGAGTTCATTTGTATAGTCATACAAAAAGAGGATACCAAATCGTTTAGTACGAAGATTCTGTTGATTAATTTATAGCTTTAATTTTTACGCCATTTACTTATCCTAGAGGGGGATGTAAGACAGCGCATATGAGCATCGGGTTGTTTGCATATAACATGGATATTTACAGATCACGGACAGAAAAACAAAAATGAAAAATCTGATTGATAGAACAACATAATATATAGAAAACTCAAAAATTTAAATCAGGGGTACATATATATCCTTAACATACTCAAGCGGCTCCCATTATTGGTATCAAACCAATAGCGATTCATACAAGCTAAATCTTCTAATCGATAATTAGGCCAAAAAAATAACTTGAATTTAATTAATTCATTTTTTTTTCGGTCGAAATTTTTACTTTCATCCAAAAATTGACTCCAATTTTTTATCTTGTTCTCCTTGGAAAATGTTTTATTTCTATGCGCACCATTCTGATTCTTTAAATTCAAATTGAAAGAAATTAGAATTCGCAATTCTCTACGACGTCTAGATGATAAAATTTTTTCAGGAACAAGCAAATCATAATTATTTTTGTCTTTATTTAGAGTTTTCCTTTTATGTCTTGGAATGGATTCATCAAAATTATTCTTAGCAACATTTTTGGGGTTTCGGTATCTTTGATTACTTTGGTGCTTACTTTTATGAACCAATGAAATACCTATGATTTGATACATAAAAAACTGTCCGTCATTTTTTACAGATAGACGGGTAGGTTCCATAATTAATATTCCCTTTTTCGTTAATTGTGTAAGATTTAAACGCCTTCTCATTATATCCAGATTCATTTCTTTCCTTTGAATATAGGATATAGTAATTTTTCTTACATTTATGAGGCTAAGCAGGAGACCATATATCTGGATATTATTCATCATTTTTTGATTCAATTGATTCAAACGTCCAGTCCATCTTAATTGAAAAGGAAAATCTCCTTTAAGCAATACTTTTAGTTTTTCGATCGATTCTAAAAAATATTCTTCAATATTGTTTTGATTCTTTAATTCAAAATATTGTTTTGAATTTGATGGTCTAAAATTTAAAAAATATTCATTCGCCTCTTGTTTTCCTTTGATATTTGGATTTTCACTAAAATTTGGATTGATATTCAAATTAAAAAGAAGTAAGTTGCTTGGGATAAACCAAGGTTTCTCTTTATATTTATGATAAAGTATTAAAAACTCTGGAAATAAAAAAACTTTCGGATTCGATATGAGGTGATTTAAGATTAAGAATTTTTCATTCATTCCCATCCAATCAAAAGACACCCCCATCCAATCAAAAAAGACCTTTTTATAATTGATTTCGGAATTTGATTTAATTGGAAGATAAAAAAGACCATTATTATGAGAATTCTCCGTTATTTGGTCCTTATTAGGTTCAACCTGAATATTTGTATTAAATTTCCAACCCAAATATTTTCTATCTGTATTTTTTTCCATATATATAATATCACTTTTTTCTAGATAATTCTTGATAGGAATATTATTGAGTATGTTAAAAAAAGTTTCTTTATTTTTGGTGGAATTTTCTTGCTTCTTTATTGTTTCTAATGATGATCTATAAATATCAGACTTATTCTTAGTTTCAGAATTCATATATTTATATGAGAAAAGATCATATCTATAGTTTTTTTGAAAATTCTCCTCTTTATTTGGTAATAAATATACTTTCCAATTTTGTTTTTTTTTGTAATCCAATAATGGGTCTTTTTCATAGGAATACCTTTTCTTTAAATCATCATTTTGAGACATTTGAGACATATGGCATTGATTTATTTGATTTCGCCATTTTTGTGGGACTAATGTAGACCATGTAATCTGAGATAAATCATATTGATAATGACTTCTTAACCAGTTTTTCCATGGATTCTTTTCATAATTTGAAAGTTTGTTATGTCTTACTTTGGAATCAAATATTCCTTGTGTTCCAAAAAAATCCTTTATTTCATTCTTAAGAAAAAAAGATGGTCCATTATATTGAAGAATAGATCTTAACTTATTGAAGTTAATAACTTGGGTTTGTGATAATTTAAAAAATACATATTTTTGTGACAAGTAAGATAAATCAAAAAAAATATGTGGCTTCTGCTTACTATTTCTAAGATTATCAAAAGCCTTTTTTATAGTCATAGGCGAAATGAAGTCAATTTTATTTTGTTTTTTTTTATTAATTCTTTCTTTATCTTTATTTATTTCATTATTGTCAATGTATTTTTCAAGAATTTTTTTTGTTGATTCCATAAAAAGTTGTAGAGAAATTCTGCGCATATTAATTATACATAAAAAGATATCTACGTATATTTTTTCAATGCAAAATTGAAATATTAATTCAATATTTTTTCTTTTTAATATTTTCCAAATTTTTGGGGGTGATTCTCGATTAGTCTTTTTATTTTTTTTCATTATTTCTATTTGATTTCTGATTGTGTTTCTTCTATCAATTCTATGTTTAATCTCTTCTTTTGCCTGTGAATAATCTCTAGATTTATTTTGACTAAATGATTCATGAATTATCTGAGTGCTGATTATCGAATCCTTTTCTGTTTGAGTTTCACTTGATTCATATATTTCTCTCGGTATAAATAATGGAATTTTCTTTCCTTTTAAAAGTATTTGTTTTAAAAAGAAAAATGCTTTTTCTTGTTGCTTTGTTATTTTTTTTAAAACTCTTTGAACTCTAAAATTAAAATTTCTTATTTCGACTTTGTAGTCTATATCTTTAAAAACGGGTTCAAAAAAGGAAGGTGTTTTTCGAGGAGGACCAAAAGGATATTCTGTTTCCATTCCCAAAACTGTTAAAAAACAAGAATCAAAATCATCTTGTTGCTTTCGATCTCTATCAGAGAGTCGTAGCTTAGATCCGTGCCACGGTTTCAAATGAAAAGGATATAAGATTTTGATCTGAAAACCTTCTATTAACCAATTTTTAGGAAATTCTGTTTTGGAGAATTGAAGACCATTATAGCTGCACTTTAAATAAATTTCTCTATTCCAATCTTGGAAATCCTCATACCATTCCGGAGATTGCCGTAATAAAATACGGCCAATATTCTTAGCTATTATCAATAAGGGTAATTTAATATACCTTCTAAAAATTGATTGTGCTAGTAACAGAATACTTCTTGTTTTTTGTGCATATGGAATGTTTTCCCAGAATTCCATTGCGTCTTCCTGGTTGTTTTTTTTTATTTGGAATTGTTGATCTAAAATTTCAAATTCTGACTTTTTACCCAACCAATCTCTAATATTAAAAAAAAGCTTCATTAGGTCGGATATAGGAAAAGGAAAATCTTCCATTTTTTCCAAAAAAAGAGGGGAATGGGGATTTCCTTGAGACGGTCCCCAAATAACCATTTTACGCCTTTGAATGCGCATAGATCCTTTGATTACGGCTCGACGAAAATCTGGTTCTTCCAAATAACTTATAAAACCCGAATCTCTATTAAATTTTGTATAAAGATTATAAGTCTTGAAATTAGATTTCTTAAAACTTCGGTTGGAACGAGTTAAAAAAGCTATACGTTTAAATTTTCTTGTTCGAAGCTGGTGATCCAGCCCTTGCATTATGCCTTGTTCTTTTCGTCGTTTTTTAAACATTTGTTCCAACTCGTTGATTAATTTGTATGACCATCGAGGTGGTTTTTTACCTATTTCATTTATGTTTATTCCAATAGATTTTTTTTCGCGCTTAGGATTAGTTAGAATTGCGTTCAA
>JARVZY010004344.1:0-26670 GCA_030686995.1 Artemisia argyi
AACATTTAAAAAAAAGTGTACGCACTTTGTCCTTCATCTCAGCAGTTCATTGCAAATTTAGTCCTCACAAAATTTACATAAATTTTCCTTCATGTTATACATCAATTGCAAAGTCAGTCCTATTTGTACAATACTAACGGTCGTTTGTTATTTAACGGCTGTTAACTAAAGACCGTTATCTTTAACATTTTTTAAAAAAATTTGTACACACTTTGTCCTTCATCTCAGTAGTTCATTGCAAATTTAGTCCTCACATAATTTACGTAAATGGTCCTTCATGTTACAAATCAATTGCAAAGTCAGTCCTAGGTAGCTAACTTCACGTTAAGTAGCTAACGGCAACAAAAGAATTCCGCAGCAACGCGCGGGTACCAACACTCGCTTAAACTAATTGTTAAAAAAAAAAACCCCTCTGTAAGTATGGCACGCCATGAATTCTATTGACGCTTTTCTTTTTTTTGCTAACTTACGTATACAAAAACCCACGGCAACGCGCGGGTTCAAAACCTAGTATATTACATATGGTAGAACTGAAACGTGTATTAAAGTTTTTATAGAATAATAATATATACCTCCCTAATAATAAACAAATTTGAGTTTGCCATTTCCTTACACAAAATAACAAATTGACAAGTAACTTTTTCAATTGTTTACAAAGGTGTCACGAGTTAATCCTTGACAGTTCACATCTGCATGGAATACTTAGAAGAATATGCCCAAATTGCATTTAAAAACCTAACCCGTGATTTATAATTAATATGTCCATGAATAGATGTAAGTAGATGACTACATATTATGCAGATAATAGACACCGTTAATTAGTTGATACTATTCAAATGTTTACGATAATCTTTTTTATTATGTCAAGATATTATAAATCATACTATATTATAAAGCATGATTGCCTTCTATTATTAGAATATTTAAAATTAAGTCTTACAACTTCTAAAGTTATAAGTACAACAACCAATGCTACTTATAGAAATTCCCCTCATATTTAATTCTAACATACAATTAATACTAACATTAAATACAATAAATAAATCATTATGTACATCAAATACAATTAATTAACTGGTCAATAAATATAATTAATACACTTATTAAAACACCTCTTACATAGGAAATACAAATTATCAAGCATATTGTATAACCAACTTAAACACAATTCTTGCATTAAATGTCACTAATATAAATAATAAAGCATATTATACAAATATTCAAGACTGAACGGCAATTGGCCAAATGGGCTCGAGCCCGAACGGGCACGGGTCAAACGGGCTCGAGCCCGAACGGACACGAGCTAAACGAAATTTTTGTTATCCGTAAATTTATTGTCAAAAAAAATATAATAAACTAAAATATGTTCACATATTGCACAAACCAAGCAAACTACTAAACAAAAAAAATAAAATAAATAATAAATAAAATAATACAAACTAAGCAAAATTTCATCAAACTTTTGCTAAAAAAAACTAATTAGTAAAGCTATTGACAAAAAACCTACAAATAGAATAAATTATTAGCCGAAAAAATTAAATTACAGCGTGCCCGCAGCTGTATCGCGCGGGGACCCTGCTAGTGTTTACTAATGCATACTATATTAATCACGAGCCAAATTCCAAATTTTCATCTACTTTGCTAAAAATGTCATCTACGTTCATCCATATTTTGAGTCATTAATTCTATTGATCATCCGGACTATTTGGAGCTCCACGTAACCTTTTTTCTTGCATCACCCAATACGTTTCATTGTGTTTTCTAGTACAAAAGGAAATATATCAATGGTCATTATCATGATATTTATGCAATAAACATTTCCAAGATAAGTTATTTTACATTAAAGAGTCTAATCGTCTAGTATAGATCCGTTCGCATATGCTCATATATTCTACTATTGTAAGATATGTTACAGGTAAAAACTATCTGAATTAAGCCTGTGTTTTACAGCTTATCTTAAGATATCATTAATATAATAAAAAATTATGCAGTAACTACTCTTAATTAATTAATAATGACTTATACAAAACCATAACCAAGTCATTTATTTTATTACTAGTATATTATATATACTTAAAATTTTCAATGTTTAAAATGAATTTTTGTAATAACTAGTTAGTCATAAACGTGTTAAAAACATGAATTTCTTATATGATTAATAGTTAAAAGTGGAAATAAAGTAGTTCCCGTTGCTATTTGTTTGACTCTTTGATACTAATCTTCTATTCTAGTCTAACATTAATCGTTTCTCGTCATAAGTCTTAACCCCATATAACTCAAGTAAATTGCTAAAAACACCTTAAACGTGTGGCTTCTTGCTCACAGGTCCTTTTTTTGTTCTACCATAACCAAAGAAACTAACTAGTCAACTAACTGTTCAATTGTTACATCGGCATCTAAGGATAAAGTGGTCATTTCTTATTTGTTAGCTTGAGAACGTAAAAACATTGTGAGTTAAAGAGCAACCAGATGGATAGGAAAAGCGGATTAGTTTTCTTCAGATATGTGCCCTAACCGGGGTATCCTATGATCGTTTTCGACCATTTTCTAGCACCCTCCAAATGTTTACTCGGTGAGGATTGGATATAGACTTTTTGTGAAACCATCAAGGTGCCTAATCACGCTAGACCGTCTTAGTAATGGTTTATTAACTAGATGTATGTAAAAGTGGTGGGCTGGTAATGAACGTAATCAAACAACATGGGGTGTTCATGAAACATTTTGCATACACTTTTCTGGCCTATGGAAATCATGAAAAGCCAATGCAAAACACGTTCAATGTATGTGGATCATGTACAATTGTTATTCCTTGGATTAAACGTTTGTTTATAGTCAATAAAAGCGTCAAAACTTTACATTATTGCTTATTTCTAGATATGGTTTTAAATGAGCATAGACAGCATGCATGATAAAAGGTATGTAAGTCAAAGTCTGGAACTATATAGCATATCAAAAGAGTGTATAATTAAAGACCACCATAACGTCATGCATGTCGTCTTGAATGATTTGTTCCCGAGAAGCTAAAACCATGAAAATAAGGATTAGTGTCTATTGTCAACAAAATGACTTCTACCCAACAAAGAAAAAAAAGCTGGTGCATACATTCTGTTATTACTGCCTGAATTTTTTATCTTTAGGATATATATATAAACAAAGGATCCAAACTATTGTAACACCAATGGACAATGTTAGCATATAGTTTGGAAAAGTATGTTAGCTAGAAAAGTATTATTGATACAAAAGTTGGGTGTTCCTTGTTTGGGTTCCTGTCCTCGTATCAATTAGATCTTAATGTTTGAGACCTGCGCACTAAGAAAGCAAACAAACACCGTTAGGCTTATCGTGTGATTGTTTCCCACGATTATCCTCCGGCGTGAGAGTAAGTAATCGGTTTTAGAGTTATATTGAAGAGTTAGGGTTTTGGATCGTACCTCAATGAGAGTTGTGATATTCTTTATATAGGTATGAAACCTAGTTAATTTCGTGCTCCTTACTCTTCGAGGTATCACGCTTATCCGGTCTATTGATCTCTATCTCATAAATAGGAGATCCTTATCAAGATTATAAATAATATATTTGGGTTTGGGCTTTCGTGAGCTCAAACCGTTAACATGGTAGCTCAAATCATTATCATGATAGCCCACACGTGGTGGGCTTGGGCATTAGTAATGTCTATTAATCGGGTTCGTGACCCGAGTGTGGACTATACGTCATCAAGTATAACGCTAATAGTAGAAATGGCATTATCCTTTGGAGTATTCAATTCCCACCATCATTTTGTCGAGTGCTATGTCGCAAGGGATCCATCTTTGTTATATGTTTAAAGTTTCGATCGTGGGGTCTCAATGATAAACACACGTAAACATCAATAGCATTTTAATTTCTCCTAGAATGACGGGCATCTCTAAAGAGAGAAAAAAAAAAAAAAAAAAAAAAAAAAAAAAAAAAAAAAAAAAAAGCCTTTGCTTCAATTTAGTGATCATCCATACTACATATTGGGTTTAATTGGCGTTACCTGAACCGTGTGTGCTTCGATTTGGCTCACCCGCGTCGGGTTACATTTATGGAGGAAATGAAATGTCTCTCACATATAATTTGGATTTCTAATAGTACAGAAGCAGGCATATTCACTTAAATTGGCTAGAATTGATCAATGCCCTCAAGTTGGCTTGTTCCAATAACGTGTAACTGCTTATGTCATGTTATTTATTCTGTCATCTTGCTGGTTTTTTTTTTTCTCAAAAATACTTCATTCTTAGAAAATGGTTAATTTAGTAGTTTGATACGGTTCATTTTGCCACTAATGCTTTGGGAGAACCCAATATTCAGACTCTCTCATATCTTGTATCTTTTGAAACTTATTACAATTCTTAATTTATTTGAACCCAATGTTACAAGCATCTATATACACTATAATTAATGCATTTTGCTAATTACAACATTTAGGATTTATTTACAATTAGGAGGAGGGATGCCACAAGCTTTCACAACCTTCTTAGCACCAGGTGAGTTGACATACTTGGCCATAGCCGGATCTTTGATGTAACTACACAAGCAAGACTTTTGCTCCTTGAGCTTGCTGCAACACTTCTTTGGTGGTGATGTTCCCTTCAAGATCGGACTTAAGCACGGCGTAAGCTGGGTGGGGCTACATGCCGCCACTTCAACACTTGGTGTTGGTGCAGGTGCCGTGTCACCAATGACGAGTCCCACTACCAATAACATAAGCGCAAAAATGGCTAACAACTTCATCTTTCAACTTTTTGATGTTTATGAAAATGTGACGAATTCGTAGCATTTATATACATGTTGGGAGTATTTTACGTGTTTGGTTGAGATACAAAAAAAACGCATACACAATGCATGACTAGTTTGATTTTCGACATAAGATGGATATAAAACAAGGATTCTGTGTCACGAGTTTAATACCATGAGAAAAAGAAAATCAAAAATATTATTATTATTATTATTATTATTATTATTATTATATAGCAAAAAGTTCTTTATAGATCTAATTTTTACCATAGAACCATCAAGCAATTTTAGCCACTCATTTCTTTTATCAAAATAAAAAAATAAACTTCCACCATTATTTTAAAACTTAAATACTTCGCAAACCGTAAATCGTCAAGCTACAAAAAAATACCATCGCGACGAGAATTAAATTATCTTTCTATAGACATGCATTGTTATATACTTTCGACGAACTTTTTTTTCGATGAATTTTTTTTTTCGTTCAGAAAAATCATATATGATTCGTAAGAATCATATATGATTCGATTTTAACAAATCATGTATGATTCTTACGAATATGATTCGTAAGAATCGAATTATATATGATTTGTTACGAATCATATATGATTTTTACGAATCATATATGATTCTTTCGGGGCGGATATTAAAAAAAAAATCGTTGAAAGTATATAACAATGCATATCTATAGAAATATCATTTAATTCTCGTCGCGATGGTATTTTTTTTGTAGCTTGAAGATTTACCGTTTGCAAGATATGTTGTTTTGAAAAAAAAAATGTGAAAAATATAAATGGGTGGCTATGATTGGTTGATAGGTTCTATGGCATGTATGAGTTATTCATGGATCTCAACTCTAAACATATATTGTATAAGTTTATGTACAAGAAAACGTGCTAAAACTTGAAAATATAACAAATCTCTATACCTAAAAGCATATTCTGAAGTTTACACGATAGGCTCGAGTTCAAATTATAGAAGAAAAAGGTTGAGCTAACGAAATTAACTAAATACATAAAATTCAAGTTCTAAAATAGGGATCGAATATTTCGACTCGAATTCTGGTACCGTACGTACCAAATCGATTCCTATTAAACGATACGGTGCCGAGACTACAAAATCAAAGTAGAAAAAAATTTTGTACATTAAATAACGGTAAGAGGTAAAAACGGGAAATCTCAGTTTTGGTATTGGAATAAAAAAATGGTTTACTTTTTTGAAAAAATATTGAGGTATAAAGTATAAACAATCCTATTAGTCTCTCTCATACATACTACACTAGAAAAAAATGACTACAAATCCAAACGGAAAAAAAAGGCTCATAAACAGTCTTTGGCAATAGTTGACCCTTTACAAACACTCTCAAAAATTAAACTGTAACCTATTATCAATCATTAAAATCATCAATTTTGCATCCATAAACTAACTCGGTCACCATCAATCATATTTCAATAATATTAATGATTTATTGTTAATAATGTATATCTTTGTTACAAACGAACGTGAATATGTATTTGTCATTATTCACCCACAATATTTATTTAATAAGTTAGGTATTGTTAGTGTGTAATTTTTTATTTTTTATTTTTTTTAAGAAAGGCTAGGATTATTGTTAGTTAATCTTGTTGTCAAAGACGAAATATAGATAACAATATATATCTTCGCCTTTTGTTTGTTTGATTTGGTTTTAATAAAAGGGGAAAAACCAAATATGTACAGTTTTTCTGGTAACGAGTGTGGAAAACTAAAAGGGGGTTGAATAGTTTTACCGGTTTTTCGTGTAATTATCTTTTGAAACTTTCCGTTTAATCAAAGATATGAACACAAAGACAATATATAACATGCAAGTATAAAGAAAGAAACGATCAAACCACAACACGAGTATTTATCGTGGTTCGGCTACAAGGACTCTTTTTCCTTGCCCTACGTCCACGCCCCGAGTATCCAACTCGAGAGTTTCTTTCACTAGTCAACAAGCTCCTTTCACCGGTGGAGAAAACCTTACACGTCGCTTACACGATTACCGACACTAAGCTAGATATCGAGTTCTTTTACAAGGGTACAACCATTCTCGTTAGTTCTTTTACAAGGGTACAACAACTCCTGTCACACTATGTATTTTAAGGCCTAAAATACTAACCGATCACAACTGAAAACACACAATCAAATGAAGTGTAAACTTCACAAAGTCTACACGATGCTAAGCTAACAAGTCTTGCAACGTTGTGTTGAATATTTGTAACTTTATATGAACTTGTGAACTTCTTTGCTACAAAAGAAACTTCACACAAAATAAAATGTTAAAGGGTTAGATGAATGATATGAATGTATGTGTGTAAAATATAATGAGAAGTGATAAAGAAAAAATTCTAACAAATGGCTTGGTATTTATAGCAAGACCTTCAGCAGCACTGGCAGATACGGCGGAACCCTCAGATGGGTTCCGCCCGTGTACCTCCAGGGTTCCGCCAGGCTGAAAGTAGGTTTTGCAATAAATCTTTTCAAATCAACCAAAGTCATATCAACTTAATTCTAGTCAAACACACATTGAATCAAAGTAGAATGCTTCCAAATATGTGTAAGAGCTTATGGTAAGTCAAACACACAAATTTACCATAAATGCATGATGTGATGTTAACATTTACTATTTTAAGCAATATGTAAATGTAATATTTTTCTATTTTAAGAAATATAAAAAGTGTTGTGTTTTATAAGAAATATAAATGTAGCAAATGTCTAATTATGCAAGTCTTTAAACTAAAAGTATGTTTTACTAAAAACTAAAGTTTACACTTTGTCGTTAACAAAACTTAGCAAAGATCGTAAAATATAAATAACGTTTTTAGGCGATATTTGTATTAACAATCTCCCCTTTTTTGTTGATGACAAAACATAAACTTTGTTTTTAAGTAACTCACAAATTTTAGTGTTTAAGACTTAAAAAAAAATATTATATTAAACTTGTTTTACTTAAGTGATGAAAATCATTTTAAGTTTATAAGTTAATATATCTTTCTCCCCTTTTTTGTCGAAACAAAAAGAAAAGTAACGAAGCGGAACTATTCACTTGCTCCCCCTTGGTCGATACTCCCCCTAAAAGGAGTGCCAAGATGGGAAACATGGATTTTGAACCTACAAAAAAATGGTTAGTTGATGGTAATAACACAAAATCAAGCTTGTAGTCACCACACATATGAGAATATAAGTAACAACAATCACAACTCATATATGATCAACCAACAATGCAAATAAGAAAGTAGTAAAAGATGTCATTTCAAGTAAAATTTGACTTTGTAAAAGTCAAAGACAAGAAATGAAAAATATCTTCCTACTTCTAAAAATAAAAATAAAAGATAAAAAATAACCAAGAAATAAAAGAAAAAGAAAATCATACTTCTATAAGTAGAAGTCTTTTAAGACATTTCCTAAATGGGGCAAAAGGCCTCCAAAGTTGGTCTAGGATTGGTTTGGGTGGGAAAGAGCATCCGAACGCTCGATGATGTGTTGTATGGCAAAGCGGGTTTCCTCTTGAAATTGGTGAAGCAACATCTTGATGCTTTCACCTATTTTGAGCATTTGCTCACATTGTGAGCAAACATGGTGATGAGTGGGTGGAAACGGGTCGTTTGATGATGGTGGTGGTGGTGGGTTGGTTTTGGGTTCTTGATTGGAGGATGGGTTTGAAATGGAGTCAAGCAAGGTCGTTTGAAATTTCATTGCGTGATGGAGGTTATTTTCCACCATGCTTTGAATTTCCTCATAAGAAGGAAAGAAATACTCAAAGAGTTGGGATTGGGAATGTGGAGGTGTTGGGTGATCATGGTGTTCAAAGTTAGGTTCTCCATATAGAGGACCGTGGATGTCTTTGAAGATAGGGTGAAACAACAATGGTTTTGGGTGGTGGTACTCTTGTTGTGGTGGTTGGTTGTGGACAAAAGGCTCATTTTGGTCAAGCAATGGCCTTTGGTTTTGGTTTGTCAAAGGTGGTGGATTTGTTGATCTTGGTGGAAGATCATTGAGATCTTGTACAAAAGGATGTGGTGATGTTGGAGGAGACCTAAATAACTCCATTGGTTCAAGTTTAGGTAGTGTTGATGGTGATGGGGTTTTGGATGTTTGGATTGGTGCACTTGGTGGAGTTGGGTCAATGGGTGGTTTTGTTGGTGGTGGAGTAGTGAGCTCATTAGGTCCTTTTGGTGATGGAAATGGAGATGCAAGGTTTAGAAAAAGTTCATTTTTGATGGGTGAGGAGAATTCATCCGAGGATGAAGAACTTAAGTTGATTGTGTGATTTGACCAAAGTGGTTTGACACATATGCGTGCGGTTCTCCGAACGGGTCGAGATGGTTGAGAGGTGATTGTTGACTTTGTCATTGTAAAAATGGTTGATTAGAGGTTTAGGATCAGAGATTGTGATGGTGATGGTGTGATTTGAGGGTGATCTAAGATGGTTAAATTTATAGAGGTGAAGAAGTATGGGAAGAAGTGTTTGGATTTGATGTTGAACCATAAAAAAATGGAGGTTGCTAATGATTTGGAAGATTAATGAGGGTTGTCAAATCAGTGGAAGTCAATCCGATGAAAATGGTGAAGGAAGAAGACAAAGATTTGCAATAAATGCTTACTGGTTTTGGCAAATTTGTTGAAGGTATATGTTTCACGGATTGCAAGGAACGTTTGGAAGGGTTCCTTCCTTTATGGGTGAAGGTTCCTTGAGGTGGTTATAGCTAAGTTTGAAATTTGGCGGGAAATGGTTTTCTATGAGTTCTAGAGGACGAGAAAGACCCTAATGTGCTTAATAAATAGTAGGGAATGGGTTTCTATCTAAAAAGGATGATTTGTTGTTGATTGGAAGTTGAAATGTCGGGAAATAAAAAAAATTTGCTGGTTTACTGGCGGAACCCTGAGATAACACAGGCGGAACCCTTCTGAGGGTTTCGTCTGATCCGTTAGGCCATTTCTGGAATTCCAGAAAAATACACTAGCGGAACCCAGTTTAGGGTGCCGCCAGTTCCGCCAGGCCTGAAAAACAAGGCAGTCCAAGTTTTTGACCTGCGAGACGATTTTCAAATTTTTCGAAAACTCCTAAAAACAAAAATATAATTCATATCTGGTTAGGAAATGCAAAAATTGGACATGTAAACACGCATACCATTGGACTTTGACCGGGGGCTAGCGAATTTCACTATACTTAGTGAAATTTTCATAAACTTGAAAATTTGACAACATGCCAAATGTTGTCGTCCTGCATCATAGTTAGTTCATACATGTTCTAAATTGTATCAAATATCCTACCAAGACACAAATACATAACACATATTGTTTAAAGCGACCAAATTGTTCAAATAGCACCTAATGCCAAACACTCCTACACACCCGCTCTCATTGACGGTCAATCTTCTTCTTGAGCTTTCCAAGGAATATCCCGAGTTTTTTGAACATCCCCTTTGTTTGCTTGAACTCCGCCGACTCATTTGGAATATCCGGAAGTTGGGAAAGGTATTCTAGAGGTGGGAGCCTAGAGTTGGGAAAAGTCTCATCTTCACTCATTGAGGATGATGATGAGGATGTAGGAGGATGATTGATGACTACTAGCCAAGAAGTTAATAGACATGCGACCGTACTCATCCGTGGAGAGAGTGACGGATGCATAGAACTCTAAAATAAACCTAGGACAAATAGGCTCATTTATCTCTAAGAGACACTCAAAGTTGATGGTGGCAAGTTCCATGGGTAGGTTTGTACCTTCTATGAAGGATGGGTCAATGGTTCTACCTTCGTGGACATAAAGCTTTTCTAAGGCTTTGAAAACGTCGATTTGAGTTGGAGTAAGACCTTTGGTTTTGTGGTGTTTGGGTAGGTACTTAATGGTGTCCTTGTGGTCGTAATGAGTTATAGGAGGCATGATGATTCCTAGAAAAATAAAATTTCACATTTTAGTCTAAGTAAACGACTATTGTAATGTGGATGTTCTAGTGTGTGCCTATATGAAAACAATGTGGAGGTGCGGTTATCTTGACTCATTTTGATGCTCAAAAACGTTTTAGAGTGCAAGTTTTGTTATATAACAAAAGATAACCCAAGCGCTCCTAGTTCAATGTAGCTTCATTTGAATGTACCCGAAAATACATATTGGTTATGTATTCCCTTTAGCATTCAAGAGACATTATGCAAGTGATTTTTTTGAACATATCGTTTTGATTTTGTATTCACAATGTGAGACGAAAAAAATATTTGTCCTATTTGTGAGAAATTTTTGCAAGAATTTGACATGGAGTGTTTTAGTAAACATGTTAATAACTTATAATAATGCAATTCCTAACTATGGGAAACATGATTAGTTTTGTCAATCACCTAATTTCATGCATGAGTTTCTCAAGTTAATGCATAACCCCAAGTTTTTGTTTTTGTGCAAAAATAGAATTCCTAGACTCAGATCAGGAGTGTAATCATGTTTAGAATACTTACAATGATGATTGATGAGCAATGTGAATGAAGGAAGGACAAAAAATTCGTAGGTGTGGATGAATGGTAAAGTGAATAGTAGTATTTTGGAAGTGGTGGTATGAGATAATGGGTGTTTGGTTTAATATAAACTAAGAAAAAGTTCTGCAGGTCGGCGGATGCAAAGAGAGGGTTCCGCCCGTTATGGCTGAGGGTTCCACCGACTCTGCTGAGAAAAAGACTTATTGATTTGTTTTGATTTTTGTGATTTTTGTCTAATGTCTAGAACTACAATGTAGGTTCCATGAGTCCTAAGCCTAGCCTAAGAAGGTTAAAAGGTTCTCGTTTAAGAGGTTTTGTGAGAATGTCGGCTATGTTGTCTTCGGAAGAAACTTTCTCAATTGAGATGTTTCCTTTTTGAACGTTATCACGAAGGAAATGATGACGGATTTTAATATGTTTGGTACGAGCATGTTGAACTGGATTTTTGCTAAGATAAATGGCTCTTTTGTTGTCACAAAGAATGGTGATGTCGTTAAGTTGAATTCCGTAGTCGACAAGAGCTTGCTTCATCCAAAGAGCTTGTTGACATGCCTTTCCGGCCGAAACGTATTCGGCTTCCATTGTTAAGATAGCGAGAGCCATTTGCTTCTTAGAGAACCATGAGGTGAGACAATGTCCGACAAAAGTACAAATACCACTTGTGCTTTTTCTATCAACATAGTCACCGGCATGATTCGAGTCGGCACACACTATGGTGTCTATTCCCGTTCCTTTGGGATACCATAAACCTAAATGTGTAGTGCCCTTAATATATCTAAAAATCCTTTTAACGGCTTCGAGATGAGTTGTCTTAGGATCTTCTTGAAAATGAGCACATAGACAAACACTAAACATAATGTCGGGTCTACTAGCCGTTAGGTAAAGTAGACTTCCAATCATACCTCTATATTTAGTGCTATCTACGGATTCACTTTTCTCATCCTTGGTGAGTTTTGTTTCCGTGGACATGGGCGTTTTGATTGGTTTTGAATCTTCTAGACCAAATTTCTTAAGCATGTCCTTAATGTATTTGGATTGGTTAAAGAAGATACCATCTTCTAGTTGTTTAATTTGGAGTCCTAAGAAAAAGTTGAGTTCTCCCATCATACTCATTTCAAACTCATCATGCATGATTTTTGAGAAATCGTTGCATAATTCTTAACAAGTTGATCCGAATATAATGTCATCAACATAGATTTGGACTATGATAATATGTGAATCTTTCTTCTTAGTGAAGAGAGTATTATCGACTAAGCCCATGGTATACCTATGGTCAACTAGGAAGGTTTTAAGTCGATCATACCATGCTTTTGGAGCTTGCTTAAGTCCGTAAAAAGCCTTTTTAAGTTTGTAAACATGATTAGGTTTTTCAAAATTGATGAAGCCCGGTGGTTGAGCAACATACACTTCTTCATTTATAACTCCGTTTAAGAATGCACTTTTGACGTCCATTTGAAAGAGTTTAAAATTGTGTGCACATTCATATGCAAGTAAGATTCTAATTGACTCGAGCCTAGCAACCGGAGCAAAAGTTTCATCGTAGTTAATGTCTTTTTGTTGATTATATCCTTGTGCTACTAGCCTAGCTTTGTTTCTAGACACAATTCCATTTTCATCAATTTTATTACGAAAAACCCATTTTGTTCCAATTATTGTTTGACACCTTGGTTGAGGAACTAATATCCATACATCATTCCTAATAAATTGGTTTAACTCTTCTTGCATGGCTATTACTCAAGACTCATCATTTATGGCTTCGTTAATATTTTTCGGTTCAATGGTTGACACGAAACAAAAGTTGTTACTTTCATTTTGGGCTTTAGATCTTAGTGTTCTCTCATTAATTTTTCCTATGACGTTATCTAATGGATGACTTTTGGATTGTTTAACATTAACAATTTCTTTGCTTAATGGTTCATCTTCCTTGTCATTTTCTAAGATCACTTGATTTTCAATAGCTTGACCTTCAACTAAGTCATCATCTACCAAAGGTGATGTCTTAGAGGGAGGCGGACTCTCGTCGAATGTTACGTTCAACGATTCCTTGACTCTTAAGGTTTCTTTGTTTAAAACAATGTAAGCTTTACTATTTTGTGAATATCCAAGAAATACACCTTCATAAGACTTTGGGTCAAATTTGGTGAGATAGTCCTTGGTGTTAAGAATAAAACATTTACTCCCAAACACTCTAAAGTATCATAATGTATGCTTTTTACCATTATATAATTCATAAGTAGTTTTATTCAAAAATGGTCTAATTAAGACTCGATTTAAAATGTACGTTGATGTGTCAACGGCGTTACACCAAAATGTTTGTGGAATGTTTTGTTCATTAAGCATTGTTCTACTCATCTCTTGCAAAGTCCGGTTTTTACATTCTACTACACCATTAGATTGAGGAGTGCGTGGAGCCGAAAAGTTATGAGTAATACCATTTTTATCACAAAAGTTTTCAAATTGAAATTCATTATCAAATTCACGACCGTGATACATTCTAATAGACACAATATTAGACCCTACTTGATTTTGAATTTTCTTACTTAGAATCTCAAATTTATCAAAAGCTTCATTTTTACTTTTCAAAAATTTTGTCCAAGTATATCTTGAGAAATCATCTACTATGACCAAAGTATAGAAGTTACCTCCATAACTTTATATAGCGGATGGACCAAACAAATCCATATACAAAGGGGGAGATTTTTGTATAAGTCTCATGTTAGCGTGTCCTAAACGTCTATGCCATAAAATTGAAGATTCATCTAATGAAGTAAGACAAAGTTTGTCTCTGGATGTTTGATCCATCTTCATGACATACACGTTGTTCTTAAGAACACCCTTGGCTATGGTTATGCCATCTTTAAGTATTTTACTTCCATTTTCACTAGAAAGGACGTTATACTTATTACGGAAAAGTTGACTAATACTAAGGAGATTAAAACCTAAGTTATCAACATGAGCTACATCATCTATAAAAAGAGAGTCATGAGAGATTGTACCTTTTCCAATGATTTTGCTCTTAGCTTTACTACCAAACGTAACGTTACCTCCATCACATTTGTGATAAGTTGAGAAGAGGCTTTTGTTACCCGTCATGTGCCTTGAACAACCGCTATCTTTAATCCATTCATCCGGTTCCAAACATAATTTGAGGCACACCTATTTTATGAAAAACACTCAAACATTTGATCCCCAATTTCTCATGGGTCCATTTTGGTTAAACATACCTTTAACTTGATCCAAGTATGAAAATAGAACATAAGGGTTCCATAACATGTATTTTGGAGTTTGGTAATGTCCAGGAGTGTTTTGGTTCCAAACATGTTGGTAGTTTGGTCGTGTGTTGTAGTTATTCTTTGGAAAGGGGCTGATGAGGCAAAAAATGAACCGTTTTTAGGGGGTCATTTAAGCCCGGAATTGAATTTATTTGATCAAATATTGCCCTAAATCGTTCCTTTTGTGATTTTAGGTACTTTGGGAGTGAATTCTGAAAAAGGAAGTATTTTGGACGTTTTTGGAGCATAAAAGTGAAGAAAACGGCAAAGACTTAATTTTCCATGCTGAGAACAGTACCTGACGGCGTCAAGAAGGAAAATGTGACGGCGTCAGGAGTAAAATCCATGACGACCCAGAGAAAACCTGAAGGCATCAAGAGAAGGGCGTCAAGAGTTAATATTGTGACGGCCTGCCTAAGGAGTACACATGACGGCGTCAAACCCAGATCTAGGCAGTCCAATAATTTATTTGGCGGCGAGATGACGGCGTCAGAAATTTGTTCTTGACGCCGTCACCTCTCAGAATCTATATATACTTTTCTATTTTTCATTCATTAAGGGAGGAACTTGTGTGGAGAATACTAGGGTCGAACCTAATAAACCCTAGGTCATTTTTAACTGTATTTTCAAGGGTTTTCACCCCTTGAAACCTTTCATGTTCAACTGAGATAAGTCCTCTTTCAATTCATTCAATATGTCTATGTGTTGTTTGAATATATCTTATGCTTGTCTTGATTTCAACATGCTAGGCTAGATCTATCATGTGTTTGCTTAGATGTAATGAAACCTAGATGTTAATTATAGGTTGATTGCTTGTTTATAGTTGTAATGGATGAATGATTTCAATGTTAGGCTTAAGAAAACTGGCAGATCTCTATTGTGTAACATGCTTGAACGTCTTAAGAAACATGAACCGATGTGTACTAGGTTTTATTGGTTGTATTTAATATATGAGCAAATTCTAGTGATCCCATGTTAGGAGCTTCTTAGCCGGCTCGACATAGGAGTGAAGTAGGCGCTTATAGGATTAGGGAAGTAAGTACGCCACCCCATGAATGGTATTAAGGAATACAATCCGTCATCCACGCAACTGTAATAAGTAATTAACCTGTAAAAGATATCTAGGGAGTAGTGAAACCTAAGTAAACACTATTCTCCCATATATTGCTCACGCCTCTAGTTAATTTAGTTTTATTTTCATTTTTAGTATTTTATTTTGATTGCATCTTTAGTTATTTGGTTAGTTGACTAGCAACTAATTCCGCCCAATTCCTTCAAACCCGAGATTTTTATTTGCTTTTATAAAAATATAGAAATACAAAAAGAATCGTCCCTCATCTCTAGACCTAGTCTTTACGTTTTCTAATCCTAGCGACACTATTTCCTAGCTGAACGATCAATCCCCCGGTACTTGTCATTATACTATACTACATCGATCAGGTACACTGCCTGGTGGGGGTTGTAAGCTTCTCTAGATCCCTCGAGACGTAAATCCTAGTGCAATCCCTACGCATCAAGTTTTTGGCGCCGCTGCCGGGGAATAGTTATTGTCTAGGTTAGGATTTCTTTTTATTAGGTCTACTTGCTAGATTCCTTTCTAGTAAGATTTTATTTTTATTTTTAGGTTCTATTTAGTCTATCTTATTTCTTTGTTTCCTTTGTTCGTAAACTATATCGATGGATAACAATAACATTGATCGTTTGATTCCTGTTATTCGTGTTTTTCGTCGTAGGATTTTCCAGATGCCCGCCCCAATCCCTTTAGTGGAAAATGAGAACCCGCCTAACTTATCGCCTAACCACCACTTTGACAATAATTCTGAAATGGAGGAGTCTGACGACGATGTTGACCATAGGGCTAGTCCTTTTTACTATTCAGACTCCGATGAGGATCTTGATGATGGTGATGTGATTAATGAGGGTAAGATGGAAGATGAAGTGGACCCTCTTAGGTATGTCGACCCTAGAACAAGGATTTAGAGTGATAGCTCATTCAATATGCAATTTCCTTGTAAGATTGGATTTAGGAGCTTTAATGCCTACCTTAACTCATCTCTCCCGATGAACATAATCTCGCGTAGTGAATATAATAAGATCATGGTAGATGAGTTAGAATACAAAGGAGATAATGTTATTTCTAGGGCAAAGTCATTACACGTGTTTGTAGGAAGCTTCATTTATCTTGTTGAGTTCATGGTTATGGAGAATCTGGGAGAATTTATTGATAGTAAGTTAACCCAAGTTGTGTTTGGAAAACCTTTCAAAAGGTTGACCAACCTTGATGAAAAACTTATGGAAGGGTTAATTATATTCTCGGATGGATAGAAGTTTGAAAGGTCATACCGTACTAAGAAAACCGATAGGAAGTTAAAACCTAAGTTTGATCCCAAAGATGTCCTCAATGAGGAACTTACCCATATCACGTAGTAACCCATGACCTTGAGTCTAGCTACAAGACTCGTAAATAAAGAAAATCGCTTCTTAGGAGGCAACCCATGTTTTGTGTGATTTTTATTTTGTTTGTTTGTTATTTGCTTCCGTATGCATGCTTTATTTTTATTGTTGGTAGATCATGTTTCAAAACTAAAATAGTGAAAATACTTTATTTTGTTGTTTAGCTTAGTCTTAACTTCATCCAAAGGTATTTCGCAAAAGATAAGTGTAAGGGGAAACCCCAAATATGTTTTTAAGAAACAAAACCGATCATGATTCTCCACAATATTAAGTGAACATGTATATTTGTATTTGTTAGAGTCAAATGCTTGTATCGAGTCATAATGATGTTTTGCAGGATTTTCCAGGAAGTAGGACGAAGTTTTTCCAGAAATTTTCCGGAAACTTAACATAAGAATTTCTGCAGGTCACTTCTGACGGCGTCACGAGTTTACTCTTGACGGCGTCACGTGTAAAATTCTGGAAATTTTACCAGTTTTGTTTTTCAAACGGAGTATTAAAGTTTTTGTTGAATTATTAGTTTTATAATCTCCAGGAAATCTGCAAACATCATTCCACAAGCATTATATCTTATTTTGTTTTCTAGGATTTGTTAGCATATGTAGATTGCCGCCGATTTTATGCGAGGTTGCCTTGTCTGTTTTCTCAGGTTTTACAGGTTATGTAAGACAAGAAGATGATTTATATTCTGGAAGGGAAGCTTTGATTGTTCATTTTCTTGGAGGAAGATCTAACCTGACCACCTTATTATCCATACCGAGCGAATCAGGGGAGTATTTGATTTCATTTGTTTTACTTATTTCACTTTTACATTCTTTACTTGAACATTGGGGACAATGTTCATCCTAAGTGTAAGGGGAGGGTAAAATGATGATACCTTACAGATACACTTTCGCTTGAGTTTGTTTGTTTGATGGTAGATGTGTAATAAAACTATGAGAAATACTTGTTAGTGCAATTTTAGCGCTAAATTTAAATTTTTTTACAACATTTAGGAGTGAAACTTTAGCCATAGCAAGCGTCTCATGGATAGGAGATTGTATGACTAGCACAAAACCGTACTATTCAGAAAAATTTTCCACCCAAATATGTGAGGTTAGCCTTTAGATTTGATAGGAAAAGCATTTACTATTAGTGCTTATGAGTGTATCGGTAGCATTTAAATTCTAGAACTTGCGTTAGTGATGCATCTCGAGACCGCTAGTGAGACTACATTCGTGTAGTAGAATTTACTACATGATAAGAGGCATTAGGATCACCCTTGTGTTAAACCCGTATCATAATTACTTGACCATTTAAGTCATATTACTTGGCTAGTTAAGTCAATTAATTTTTCCCACACCTTAGCGTTGTACTCATTTTTAGTACACGAAACCCCCTAGTACACCCCTCCGAGCCTATCTTTTCGTTTCTAACTTTAAGCATCTTACTTAAAGGAAGAATTTGTTACACCCCACTTAAATGTACACCCAAATCGCCTTAGCCTTCCGTGTATGCACTCATCTTTAGTGCATTATTGTTATTTGTTAAACCCTAAGTTAATTATCTAATTGATTACATGGTTGCTAAGTCGAGTCATATCCTTGTACATATTGTTTTGGGACGATTAGGACTCATGGGTAAAGTACTTATTTTATGGAGTAATGGGGAAGAACATCATATATTACCCTCGTATGTACGTTAATCTTAAAAGTACTCCAAGTGTTTTGATTTTCTTAATTCGAGTCATTAGATTAGTTTATTGTAAAGTATGTAAAAATTCAAGTGTAAGGGGAATGTTCATTCCCTATGATGTATTATTTTGGATGGTAGGGTAAGAGTGTATGCAAAAAAAAAAAAAAAAAAAAAAAAAAAAAAAAAAAAAACATACGGACTACCATCCCTTTTCATTCTATGTTCATTTTATGTTTTTGTTATTTTTGATTTATTAGCTTAAGTCGAGTCTAGTCCTGGCTCAGCAACGCCACATTGTACATGTAATTAACCAAGATTGTTAACTCGCCACCAGTAAAGACTGCCTATATCCAACAAAACCGTGTATTTCATATCCCTACACCTAACATTACAACCCTTTAAAAGTCCTCTTTGATAGTTTATCCTAGGTGCTTACGCCATGTGGTGGAGATTTGATCCTTTCCCAAGCCTATGGTAATCTATTTTGCTATGACAGGTAGTGAGAGATGTTTTCCATTTTCATATTGTGATATATACTTTATTACACCCGAGAGATGTGAGAATCTAAACACTATTTATGAGGTGCTAGTGTATAACCTCCGTGCTTGTCTTTGGTCTTTAGTGGAACGATTATTTGTTGTAATTACTTTTATATTAGTGTTAAATGACCCCTAACTTGTATTTTGACTAGAATAAAAGCGCATTTGCTTGAGGACAAGCAAATCTCAAGTGTAAGGGTATATGATGAGGCAAAAAATGAACCGTTTTTAGGGGGTCATTTAAGCCCGGAATTGAATTTATTTGATCAAATATTGCCCTAAATCGTTCCTTTTATGATTTTAGGTACTTTGGGAGTGAATTCTGGAAAAGGAAGCATTTTGGACATTTTTGGAGCATAAAAGTGAAGAAAACGGCAAAGACTTAATTTTCCATGCTGAGAACAGTACCTGACGGCGTCATGAAGGAAAATGTGACGGCGTCAGGAGTAAAATCCATGACGACCCAGAGAAAACCTGAAGGCGTCAAGAGAAGGGCGTCAAGAGTTAATATTGTGACGGCCTGCATAAGGAGTACACATGACGGCGTCAAACCCAGATCTAGGCAGTCCGAGAATTTATTTGGCGGCGAGATGACGGCGTCAGAAATTTGTTCTTGACGCCGTCACCTCTCAGAATCTATATATACTTTTCTATTTTTCATTCATTAAGGGAGGAATTTGTATGGAGAATACTAGGGTCGAACCTAATAAACCCTAGGTTGTTTTTAACTGTATTTTCAAAGGTTTTCACCCCTTGAAACCTTTCATGTTCAATTGAGATAAGTCCTCTTTCAATTCATTCAATATGTCTATGTGTTGTTTGAATATATCTTATGCTTGTCTTGATTTCAACATGCTAGGCTAGATCTATCATGTGTTTGCTTAGATGTAATGAAACCTAGATGTTAATTATAGGTTGATTGCTTGTTTATAGTTGTAATGGATGAATGATTTCAATGTTAGGCTTAAGAAAACTGGCAGATCTCCATTGTGTAACATGCTTGAACGTCTTAAGAAACATGAACCGATGTGTACTGGGTTTTATTGGTTGTATTTAATGCATGAGCAAATTCTAGTGATCCCATGTTAGGAGCTTCTTAGCCGGCTCGACATAGGAGTGAAGTAGGCGCTTATAGGATTGGGGAAGTAAGTACGCCACCCCATGAATGGTATTAAGGAATACAATCCGTCATCCACGCAACTGTAACAAGTAATTAACCTGTAAAAGATATCTAGGGAGTCGTGAAACCTAAGTAAACACAATTCTCCCATATATTGCTCACACCTCTAGTTAATTTTGTTTTATTTTCATTTTTAGTATTTTATTTTGATTGCATCTTTAGTTATTGGGTTAGTTGACTAGCAACTAATTCCGCCCAACTCCTTCAAACCCGAGATTTTGATTTGCTTTTACAAAAATATAAAAATACAAAAAGAATCATCCCTCATCTCTAGACCTAGTCTTTAGGTTTTCTAATCCTAGCGACACTATTCCTAGCTGAACGATCAATCCCCCGGTACTTGTCATTATACTATACTACATCGATCAGGTACACTGCCTGGTGGGGGTTGTAAGCTTCTCGAGATCCCTCGAGAGGTAAAGCCTGGTGCAATCCCTACGCATCAGGGGCGTTTGGGAATAGGAGTTTTAGGTCTCGGTTGAGTAGTTGTAGTTCTAAATTCATTTTTACTAAGTCCTACTCCAGTTTTAATAGCAGGTTTTGTTTCATTTTTATATGTGAGTTTAACAAATTTTGAACGATCCGATGTGGAAGTTGTCACTGCTGCTGCAGACCCGACGGAACCTTTGGGTTCAACGGGCGGAACCCTATTTTGGGTCTGTCTGTTCCACGGGCTGCTGTAGCAGTTTTGTTAGTTTCTTGTGCTTTCTTTTCTTGTTTCGTTTGACTCTTCGAAGTTTCTAGTTTCATGAAACCTAGTCCTGTTTTATCAAATGGTGACTTTTGAAGTTTCATAATTTCATCCGCACAAGAAATACTTTTATCGAACTTCTTAAACTTTGTGGTTTGTTTTATTAGATCATCTTGAGTAATTCTAAGTTTCTCAATTTCGAGTTTAAGCTCTTCACATGATTTGCACGGTGTGTCAATACCTTACTCTTTTCTAATCTCTTAACTTTTTCTTTTAACTCATAAACTTCATTTTCTAAAAACTCCTTTTTAGTTTTCAAAAAATTATTTTTGTTTATGATTTTTAAGCTTAATTCACAAAGTTTGTTATATTCTTTTTGTAAGGTGTCATCATCAATAGAAGAGTAAGATGAGTCGGAGAGTACCTCATTTGAGTCGTGAGCCATGAGAGCAATTTCATCATTCTTCGGCTCATCGTCATCTTCTTCATAGTCACTCCAAGCACCACTAACTACAGCTTGTTGAGACTTACTTTTGGGTGGTTTTAGACATTCTCCTATGAGATGACTTGTGTCTTCACACCTAAAGCATTTCCTTTCAACCTTTCATTTCTTATCGTCACGATCTTTTCGGAAGGTTTTCTTGTCATCTTTAGGTTGCCTTACAAACTTCCTTCGTCTACGAAAGAACTTCTTGAAGTCTCTAACGGCCATAGCATATTCTTCATCATCACTATCCGAACTAGATTCTTTATCATCACTTTATTGGACTCTAGCTTTCAAGGCAATGGACTTAGGCAATGGCCGTATTGCGCGGGTACCGTTCTAGTATATACTTATGAGTTTGGACTGTTTGGTGAGAACACCTCTAACATACCATTTCATTAATCTTAATTAGTTTGACTTGGCTTAGGGTGTGTGTGGTTTATGAGTATGGGAATGAAAAAATGGATTTCATTCTCAATAAATTGTTTGTTAGTGGGTTTTATTTTGAATATATAGGTATGAAACCCATAAAACTAAGGGTCCGTTTGTTTCGTTAATGGGTTTGGAATAAGATTAGGATTTGGTATTGAATGAAAGAAAAAAGGAGGAGATAGAAAATAATTAATACGTATAAATTATATTTATTGTATGAATTAATAATTTATTTATTTATTTTATTTTATTTTATTATTTATTTTTTTTGAGGGGTGAAAAACATTGAGTAAAAATTAAATATATTATACTTGTGGATGAGAGCATAATAAGTACATGTGAATTAAGTGATACCTACCAAATTGATGTGGATTCAAATTTCAAGAATCATTTTCAAATAATTTGTTTACATTTTGTACGAAACGATATTAATCATTCATATTCCATTGTTTGATTTCTACACCATCATACCAAACGGCTCCTAAACATAATCTAAACACAAACAAGAGCGGTGGGTTTACAAAACCCATACGCATTACGATAGCTACTGTGATTCTCTTGACAAACCAAACACCCCCTAATTATTCAAGAGATTGCAAAAAATGAATGACAAATGTCTTGCTAATGTATCTAACTTGGTATTTGTTATTATTGCGCATCTTTTAATTTCTTTTCATGTGATCAAACTTTTTTCCCCCTTTCGTGTGCAACGAGTGACCCAATAAGTATGTAGTCGGTGATTATTTGTCTTTTCTTCTTTTTTATGGGTTTTGCATGTTGAAACTCACTCATAATCTTTTTAAGTGTAAGTAATCATTGGAGCCAAAGTTTACTCTTTCCTAGTGATGTGGAACAAGTTGCAAACCATATTTTCTTCATACTCTGGTATCAAAAGCCTAATTGCGAAAGAAAAAACGCTATTTCGTTCACATCGACTTTATATTTCGAACACATCTTAACTTGTGATGAAGCTCTTCATAAGGAGAACGCAACTCAATAAACTATAAGGAATGCTAGAGCCACAAACAAATTTTCACAAAAACATTCACAACGCAACTCATAAACTATACTAACTATATATAATACATATACATATATTTATTTGTGTCCAAAGTTGACAAAAAGAATCATTTCAGCGGTGTTTGGGTGTTTGTTTAAGTTTATATGTGGGTTTATAAGCTTATTTTATTTCGGCTTATATTTCATAAACCTCAATTTTCAGCATATTTTGAAACGTATAAGCTTATATTAGCTTATTGTGATACAAAAAGCTTATATAAGCCTATAAGTTTGAAAATAAGCCAGAAAATCATGGCTTATGAAATTTAAGCCAAAATCAAGTATGCTAATAAGCCCACGCCATAAGTTTAAACAAACACCCCTTCCTCAACAACTTTTGCAAAGTAATTACCAAAGTTTGAATGGAGAATTGGAGATACATATTGCCTTTCTTTATTCGGCATATTTAATGTCTCACACCTGTAGAAAAATATTTCCTTCCTTTATTGATAAAAACTCAATATTACAAGTATCTAGAGACTATAATGCCTTTAACTAATTACTACAACATTCAAGATTTACAATTTGGGACCGGGACGCCACAAGTTTTTGCAACCTTCTTAGCACCAGGGGACTGGACATACTTAACAAAAGAAGGGTCTTTAATGTAACCACACATGCAAGGCTCCTGCTCCTTGAGCCTGCTACAACACTGTGCTGCTGGTGGTGTTCCCAACATGATCGGACTCAAGCACGGCATAAGCTGTGTGGGATTGCAGGACACTTTAATGCTCGGTTTGTCACCGAGGACGAGCCCCACTGCCAATAATACAAGTGCAAAAATGGCTAACAACTTCATCTTTAAATTTGGGATGTTTATGAAAAAGTGAAAAATGCGTATTATTAATACATATTGGAAGTATTTTACGTGTATGGGCGAGATTCAAAAAAGCGCATACACAACGCATGACCAATTTCGTTTACAACATAAGATGGATGTATAACAGGTATTCAGTGTCACATGAATTTGAAGACCATTAGAAAAAAATACATTATGTAAATTATTTTGGAAAATTAAATAAAAATATTACTAAATTTGCATAACTAGTTAGTAGCATGTACGAGACTATATAATATCGTGAAATTTATAAATATCATCACATTTCACAAATCACAAATGCACGTATGATATGGTTGTGGAAAGAAATATATGAAAAGAAATTTTAGCTTAATGAAAATATGAAATGGCATGTTCTTCAATCCATACATTTGGGCTAAAGTAGTACGTAGTAATAACAAGATACATGTGTTATACAAATTTAATAATTTTGTACCATGAATGTTGAGGTCCAGCCCAAATACGAAGTGCCTACAACTTTATACATCTATAGAGAGGCACATATATGATCAAGATCTTAGCACAACCCCCCTTTAGAGTATTTAACAACTAAACTTATACTCCCTTCGTCTCATATTATTTACAAATTTACAACGTTGCAAAAATCGCTAGGCGGTAGCTGGGTGGTCGAGTACCGCCTAGCGATTAATCGGATTTGATTTTTTATATATAAAATTATAAAATTTTGAAACTATATTCTCGATTTGACTGATCTAGTTGATTTTTTTCCAATTTGGCTGATTTATGCCCGATTTTTCCGAGTATCTGATTTCAACGATTTTTTATCCGTAACCGAGTTGGCCGATTTGGCCGGTTTATGCTCGATTTTTGAGCGATTAATAAGGTCGTTATTGAAAATCGGGGCGGTTAACCCCCTCATAACGAATAATCGCCGATTAATTGGCCGCCTAGGCTGATTTTTGCAACAGAGATTAATTGTTATATTTGACTTTTTAAAGTATTTTTTTTAACTTTGACTTTAAACTATATCTTTTCATGTGATATAATAATTGATGACTTTGATGCAAAATATATAAATAAATTGGGTTTTAAATGTAATTTCTTTTGTATAATTTTCATCAAGTATTATATAACACAAATAAAAATACTTAAAGTAAAAAAAAAAAAAAAAAAAAAAAAAAAAAAAAAAATACTGAGAAAAGTAAAACTGGACACTAATTTTAAGACGGAATGAGTAACTATTCTTACAAAATAATAGTGTATCATCACATGCTCGAATTTAAATCATAAGAACAAAAGTTGTACCGACCTAATTAACCAAATCAGATGTAACATAAAATGTATATCCTGCTACAAGCATGCAACACGCGAATCGAATATCTGTGTTGTATATACTAGAAACTACATAACTAAAACTAGCTACATGCCTACATGAAAGCAGAGTTTCAACTTTATCTGCTATTAATTAAAAAAACAAAATGTAGAATATTTATTAGGTAATTTAGTAGTGATGATTTGTAATAACTAGTAAGGCGGCGAGCTGGCCGCGTTGCGGCCTGGCGAGGGTTTTTGTTTTTTGTATTTTGTCATATGCTTTTCTTTCATGTTAAAACATGGTTGAAATACTCGCTGTTGCTGCAGTATCTCAATCCAATGACATATTATTATCGTAGTAGCCTAATCGGTAAACAATAAACTACAAAGCACGTTACACAATATTATGCCTGATGCATAATTTTATTCAGAGTACAAAGCACAATTCAAATTAGTAAAATAAATTGAAGGGATATACTTACCGAAACTTATATATAATTATATGATCATGAAGTTTTAATAAGTAATTACAAACTTTAAAGCATCAATATGTCCAGCTTTGATTGTAAAAAAAAAAAAAATAACCGAATACCATATTAATGTTGCACAGCAGCAGAAGGCTTAAATTCTATTTAAAGAAACAAAAAGTAAACCTGCTATGGAACCCAGAGCCTCAGCAGCTTCATGTTGAACCATAGGATGTTCGGTTATGTCTTTAAGTAGCCTAGAAAGTGCATCCGACGCATATTTACATATCAAAACGTGTTTGTGTTTGTTGCTGTAAATAAGAGCGTCATGTTCCATGGAGTCTGCGTATCACAAAATGGACATGGCCAGCGTTGTCATTCCTTTTCTTAGACTACTACAGAGCTTTGTCCATGAATTCTTTTACAGGAAAATTATAATGCAAGCAAGTTCTGCTTGAATCCTCCTGCGATTGAAATTTTGAATCATAATCAATTAATCTTCTTATATGAAAAATGCTCACACCTTTTGAAACAATCATTACAGGCCACATTGATACATACATTGGTTTTTCACTTACTTGTTGTTGAGCATCTATGGCAATGCCATATATATTCCCTTACGCGGATCATTTGATCGGTCTCAATCGCAGTCAGCCAGAGGCTATCGCTTATGTAACTTATGCAGCAGCTTCATGAAGAGCTCTTTGTGATGTTCAGACCAGCTAGCATTCTCGTTATAATGGCTGACATAGCGTTGTTTTCCTAGTAGCATACTTCCTTAACAAAAATGATACAACAGCGCAACTACAAACCAAAGACAGGTAAAAAAAAATATTATAAGCATCTTGAAGATATGATTTACATTGAAATACAACACAAACACACCTTTCATTTTCGATTGTAACGACCACCTTAACTCGGCAATGTAGTTCCAGAATTTGTTCGTAGCCGAAAGACTGAAGGCATACAAAATTGCATGAGTGGCCATAGTTGAGTAAGCCTATTCTGAATCAGGGTTCCCGTTCCAGTCATGCGCAGATGTCTGGCCACACAATTGAGCGCTTGAC
>JARVZY010004345.1:0-26703 GCA_030686995.1 Artemisia argyi
AGAGGCTTCTCCATACTTGCAGCTGGGAAAATCATGAAGGTCACATGGACGAGGATACTACTTTCTACACAAAATTGTTTCCTTACGTTGTTGACAATGGCAAACTAGTAACAACATTGACATCTATTTCCTGAATATAAATATAAACTTGATTCAATAAAATTTTTATTAGCAGATACTTTTTAGTAACAAAGTTAAGAGATATTATATTTTTGTTGCAGACAATACCTTCACAGTTTGTTACTGATAATGAACTATTCACATACGATCATGCAATCCTAAGGAGAATGGGTGAAGAGAGGCGTGTCGTTCTGTACCGGGAAATTCACAAAGAGAATCCCACAAGGACAAACCACATGAACCTACGAACCAACTGGAGGATACTGGCAGAAGATTGGCAGTTCAGGTTATACAAGATGATTCGATTCAAGCTGGTTGGAACTACCATAGATCCTTTAGCTGAAGTGGAGCATGACAACGACGATATCCCCATCTTGGTTCCTATTTTCGATGTTTGTTAGATGAAACTCGTGTGATGGTTTCACAACCTGGTACTTTTGAACATTTGACAGTTTAACTTTCAACTTTTGATAACTGTTTTTTGTGATCATGTGCATCAGCATGATACAAATTTTATTGTAATTAGGCATGCTATGATAAGCCATGGAACTTATGTAAATGTTAGTTTTAACTAATAGGATGATGTGCTATGTATCAGCCCCGGATTTGGGCCTGTGCAGGGTGGTCAACTGCACAGGTTCAGTTTCATGCCTTAGTTCAGTTGAGTGCCTTGGTTCAGTCAAGTGTATTGGTGAATAAACGAACGCTGAACGAACATATGCAGAATCATTTAATTGAACTCAAATAGCAATTATCAAACACAATACCACAAATGATAACAATTACAAGATCATTTGAGATTGATAATTCAACAACACCTATTAACATTTATTATGCAACTGAAAAGAAATTTAATGATAAACTCTTAAGAATCTTTTCAAATGCATAGTTTCTATTCAAACTACGATTAACTTCTTTCAAAAATTGAACGTTTGAAAATTATACCTAATAACTGTGCGATTTCAATAACAGAATTTGTTGTTGAATTATGATTTGAATAACATAATTCATTTTATTCAATTTAATATTTATTTTTTTAGGGTTTATGTGTGTTTTATGGATTTGAATTGAATCTAAGATAGAGAAAATTAATAATTTTTTTTGATTGCGGATACCCGACCCATTAAACAAACACAAAAACCCAACAGACTTAATATATATATATATATATATATATATATATATATATATATATATATATATATATATATATATATATATATTAATATACTGTGATATTAAAGTGTTAAAGTATTTTTCATTTTATTTTTAAATGTAATGCGATAGTAAAGTTAATTTTATTTTTTATACTCTTTTGCGTTTTTGTGTGAAATGGTATGTACCGGTCAACGTTTTTTTTTTTTTTTGATAGAACCGGTCAACGTATTTTTGGGTTGCTTATAAAAGGGCATTTCTCCCCCCTTTTCATTCAAACGCAAACCCTAATATCTATAATTCAAACTCTACCATTCTAATTGTTCCACTCTATTTCAATCTCCATCTTTGTAATTCGTTGCTTCTATCATGGCTTCACGACCAAGAACCTCTGCTTATGCACTTGCGCGCACCCCTAACTTCCAAAAGTTAAAGTTTGCTGCTGGTTCTAACGAAATTGAGGATTGCTTGCATATAGCATTTACGCAGGATGATGCTGAGAATGATTAGTTGTTAATGGTGCTTGGTGAGCAGCGAGATCAATTAGCTGTAAAGGTTAAGTGGTTAGAGAACTTGGTGGAAGAAGGGGAGGGTTTCTTGCCGTTCCACGAGCATGGTGACATTGGTTTGGACCGACTCAAAGAGACTTTGCAGAGAGAGAGGAAGGTGCTTGCTGGGTTGATCAAGGCTATTGATCTTGCGCGTGAAGGAAGAGAAGAAAAGAAGTTCAATCTTTACTTTTTCGAGTGATGGGCTGGCCACTTGATGTGGTATATATTGGTTATCTTTTCTTTTTTTATTAGAAGTATGTATGTTGCTTAGGAATGCCTTTGGAAATTTCACTTTATGTATGGATTAGTTATCATGGAACTTTTATTTTGGGAATGATAACTGAAATGTAAAAACTTTGATGGTTGATAATATAAATTTGAAGTTTATGTTTATTAGTATATTCTTTTTGTTATGGTAAATAATCGTAACTTTTTTTCTGATATGTATCTATGTTTATATTGTTCTAATTTTTCGTATAATAAACATATAATCGATAAGAGAGCTAATTGTTGCACTAAAAAGCAAAGGCAGTCGCTAATCTGTGCTAAACCTAGGGCTGTAGATGGAATGTACATAATTCAGGTCAATCTAATGACTTGATAATAGAGTTTTGTTTTGATAATAGAGTTTTGCCATGGGTAGTAGAGTTTGAAATGATGTTGTATATTTAGATTCCTGCATCCTCTGTTGTTTTTTAGTCTGTTTTAGTTTCATTAGGTTTATGAAGCGGCTTTGGTTACCGGCCAGTGAGTTTTAAGAGTTTGGTCTGTGTGTTTTTGACTTCTTCTGAAAGTAACTATGGTAAGTATGTATTTGCTTTTCATTTGTGTTTTACGGTAATAATTGAATCTAATTGTCTGTTTTGTTTCTGTGATTTTTAGTGTTTTTGAATGGTGGATGACCCTGTGGCAGGCGACGAAGGTGAAATTCCTGTTTGTGTTACAAATTAGGTTGTCCAAACATCTTTTTAATTTTGAAGTGTGTGTTATGTTTTATTTCCGTCAGGTTAAATTATAATTAGATATTTATTTTATGATAACAACTTTTGAGATATTCATTTGTTAATAATATTTTTTAGAATAATCAATGGTGAAATGTTTACGTCACTTGAAAAGAAATACAAATATATGAGTTGTAGAGTACACAGAAATACAAAATACACGAGTTTTTTTTTATTTGTTTATTGAGATACCTAATCTTTTTGTGCTGTTTTCTATTCACATGAAGTATACACATACACCATGAGTCATCATCCGATCTGTACATTTCTAATCTTTTTGATATGTTCATTATTAAGACTTCTACAGTAGTATATGCTAATGAAGTTGGTGCTCACTATTGTTATGTAAAAAGTATTTTTATCTGTAAATGTTTTAGATTAGAAAAGTTAGTATTTAGTGGTAGTAATAAAGATGTTTGCTTGACAATGAGAATCGTACTCACTCTCTATCATATAGTGTGCAGACGAATACAATTGATTTTTTTCTAAAAGTAGTTTAACTGCAAAATGTTTTCAATCAGTCATGTTAATAGGTATAAATATTAATAATGAACTACCCTTATGTTACATACCACAATATTTGATATAAACAAACATAAAGATAATGAATACAATGTGTTTTTTGCTAAAAGTAGTAAACATAAAGTTAAAAGTTTACTGAACTTCTAGACAGGAATGAAATTTCAAAAATATTGGTGCATAGTGGATCAATCTACCCTATAAATATGTATTGCCATTAACATTGAACCACAAAAATTAAACTATTTCCTGTCCTCGTCATTCATAAACAACATACGTGTAGTTATCAGAAGAACATTTAACTATTCTGGCAATCCGGCTTTGCTGATTGATTGGTATGTCAGAGTTGGAAAAATCCAATTATCTATCAAGTATCTGACATGCCATTCAACTACAAAAGCATGCTTGCATCTGAATATATTATCTTGAATAACCATGTCATCTCAGCAACACGAGATCAGATTTCCTGTGCCTTCTTAGTCAGCTCGCCTTTTTGAATTATTCATTCAGTAAGGATAAGGAACACTTTTGACTCAAAAAATAATTCATTTATATTTCCATAGGTATTACTTTTCCATGTATTAGACAAAGAATTTAACATTTATTCACCATTGGCTTCGAATTTCAGCGTTGTTGGACATGCACAACATGAGGCATATTTTACTGTTGGTGTCACCAATAGCTTTTGCTGCGAAGAATTACTAAACTATAGAGTAAAATTACTGGAAAAAGATTCACACTAGAAATGGCAAAGACAAAAATCGTACATAGCTAAACTTTGTCAGTTATTTTTCAAGATTTTGTAATAGTTCAAACCGACGAGTATCGCAAATTTTCAATTTAATTAGTTCATGTTTGTATTAAAATATTCAATAAACTTATAATGATTGTATGTTGGTGCACTGTATCTTGAATGATTCTCTATCAGACCAAGTATGTATAGAAACAAAATATTATATAACCGAACGGAAAGTTTGCAAATACATTTGATCGAAAGTATTTTAACTTAATTCTACAACCATGAAAAGTACCAGCCAACAAACAAATACTAGATTGAATCGGAAACAATTCATCAAAAGAAGGTACACGCTACAATCTAACAGCAACACTCAACAATTATTATGATTGCAAAATATGGTTAGTTTAAAAACATTCCTCTAGTCTTTTTTTTTTTTTTTTTTCTTTTCTTTTTTTTTTATTATTATTAAAAAAAAACTAGATAAAAATATGTTATATGAAACTTTAAAATTAAGTAAAAGTAAGTTTTTTTTTTTTTTTTTTTTTTTTTTTTTTTTTTTTTTTTTTTCATAAGATAGAAGCCCAATTTTTATTAGAACAAAAAGTTATTAGCCTTTTTGACTATTTAAAAAAGTAACTTTCTATATGTGATAAGAGCCCACTTGTTTTTAATTCCAAAAATTAGCCCAATATCGTTATGACTAATATATTGAAAAATATTGTGATCGTTTCATATACCAAACACGCTGTATCACAAAATCATAAACTTCAATTAAAAATCAAATTAGATACAATGAGTCATCCGGTGGATTCTCTTAATTCTTCAGATAACAAACGAACCAAAAAACGTAATGCGCGAATTATATAGTTTTGTTTCATCTTATTTCTTAACTTCTCATATTATTTTCTAACAATTTTTTAATTATTATTTTTTTCAGTTAGAATCTTTTTTTCAGGATCTACTAAAAGTAAAGTTCAAGGTTAGTTTTTAGTTAATATATCTTTTATCTTATTATTTTTTAATTTTTATTTTAGAATATACAAGTAGATGTTATGATTTTTCTGCTTACGCTTATTATCTATTTGAATGCATGTTAAGTGTTTGATAAAATGTTTTGATCATATTTTAAGCAAATAACTAGCATTGAGTTATTTATTTGATGAGGAATTGATATTATATTTTTTTTCAAATTTTTTTAATTTGAATATTTTGAACTCCGATATTAATTTTATTTTAATGTTTTTTAAGTGATAGTTAGTTAATCATTCTTATAACGAGGCATTCATACCTGTGCGATGCACACAGGCTGTATCTAATTGTTCATTGAGTGATGTTTGTGTAAATTGTTGAAGTGTAAGTAAGATGATGCATCTAATTGAGACATGCCGCGTAATGTTTAGCTAAATAGTTATAAAATAAGTTGAATTAAAAGAAGCTTAAAGGTATACACCTCTATCAAAATAAGTTTTAACAAAAAATTGGCATTATACAACTTAATAACTGAATGCTTTTATAAAAACAGTGCTAAGAGTTTAGGCAATACTTATATTAGATAGCTTTCATGGTTATTTCATAGGAATAAGATTGGTCACGTTTACATGTATCTTGTTAAAGACATTTGCTATAATACTTAAATCACAATCATATCCATTTCCTAGAACCTAGGCTGCAGCCTTCATCAAATCTTTCGAACCCAAATACTCCCCTTTCTTTTGTTTACCATCACCTGGTCTCCTATGGATTTCCCTAGTAGGGGACCAGCTACTGATCGCCCTGTTCGTGCCACACCTTTTGGAGATGCATTATTGTTGCTAGTACTGGTAGTGGTACCACTAATACTGCTGCTATAGTTATTTGAAATATTTTGAGAGTTGATTAGCAAAACCAATGAAAAACAATGGGAGCACCAAAAGCTTCATTGTTGTGCCTTATTTATAGTTGCATTAGCATGAATACATGAACACCAAAAGTTTCATTGTTGTGCCTTATTTATTATTATTATTATTATTATTATTATTATTATTATTATTATTATTATTATTATTATTATTATTATTATTATTATTATTATTGTTATTATTATAATTATTAGTTATTTATTTATTTATTTATTTACTTTTGTAGACGATACAGTGATAAATCAAGTAAACGCAGACGTATACAATTTTGAAAATTCAGAACAGCCTGAAGTTTCAAAAAGGATTATGTTATCTTATAAAAATAGAGCAACAACAGGTATTTTTTTAAATATAAGCTATTGTAAATAAATTTATATCCCTAAAACTGATGTATTTGTGATAAAACTGTAAAAATATAAAGTCAGCTTTTTACTTTTTAAATCAAGTGTTGTTACTATTTAATCTTAATCTTATATGGTATTATGAAAGGTGAAGATAATTCAGATGGAAGGAACTATCTTCAAATGGTACAATCTGAAAAATCTAAGAAACGTAAAACTTTTATAGATCGTCTAAATGAAGGTAATCATTGATATATTTTTTTAAATCATTATATCATTAGTTTTATAATTTTAATAAATTGTTACTTATTTTTTTATTAGGTGAAGAAGAATATTTATTAAAGCAGGATAGACGAAAAAAGTCAAAGGTTAACTATACTGAGATAGATGATGCTGTTGAAGGTATGGTAATGATTTAATGTGTGTTATATATTGCATTTTTTGATATCATATATTAGATTTCCGTAATCTAAAATTTAAATAAATGTAAACTACAATTACATTATAATTAAGTAATCTACAATTACTTAGTTTTTTTTACTTATTATTTTTTATTTTTAATTTCTTATACAGAAGAACGTGATGAAAAAGACGAGTATATTTTGTCAAGTGATGATGAAGATTCTGAAAATATTCATTTGGATACAGAAAAGGAAGTGAATGTTGTAAAAAAAAAGATATCATCGAAAAAGAGTATGTTTTAATAAGTTATTTTTACATTGCATATATGTTTATAACTAGACTCACCCCACATCCCCAACATTATTTAGTTTCTTTTAAACTCCAATATCTATGTACATCGTATTTTTTTTTCAAACACTTGTGTAATAACTAGCTCAAATTTGAGATTCAACATTTAATAGGATTGTAGCCTGACTCAAATTTCTTTCCGATTTAATGAGCTTATTCTCAAAGTAGGCAAATTTCTTTTCGATTTAAAAAATTACTTTTAGCTACTTATATCTTTAGTGATTATTATAGATTTGTTTTTAGTTTGCAGATTCCAAAAATACACATATTTTAAAGTTATTTATTTTCATAACTAAGAAACTTTGAACTCTGCTTTATTAATCTCATGATTTTGACTATCTTGTAGCTGCAAAAACAACATACCTTATTTTCAAAATCAGATAATTATTAAATAACACTAAATTTTTCAGGAGAATTAAGTACAACAGCTCTGGATAACAATGTCTCTGTTAGGAATGATGTTGTTCGTAAACAAAGGAAAACACTGACAAAGAAGGGTAAAGTTTATCTAGAAACTGAAGAATGTCTAGATTCAACTGATCTGAGGATAAGAAGTGCTCCTGTTAGCTTGTACGAAGCGGTGAAGCATATAGTATCAGTTCCTTGTCTTAGAGAATATGTACGAGCATTGGGATTTGAGAAGATTTTGAATCTGAATATTTCTCTTATACCGTCAAATCTTGCGTATAAAATCCTAGAGTGCTACAATGTTGAAGAACAGTCACTGGTTTTTAAAGGACACGAGATTAAGATAACAAGGGATTTAGTGCATGATATTCTAGGTTTTCCAAAAGGAGATTTACGAATTAATTTGGCAAAAAGGGCATCTTACAAGAAAATCAAATTGGATCTTCAAAGTTTTTGGAAACAATACTATGATGCAGATGGAAAACTTATCGTGAAAACTAAAGATAGGCCTTTTTCCACAAATCTGAAGGACTTCATTCTTTCAACTAATGAAGTAAATGATGTTTTCAAGTTAAATTTCATTATTTTATTGGTCAGCACAATGATATCAGCATGCAAGGGAGGAGAATCAAATATGAAAATTTTACCATCTCTTGCTCAGCATTATGATAGCATTAATAGAGTTGATTGGTGTGGTTTAGTGGTCGATTCTCTAGCTCTCAACAAACATGATGTAAAGAAAAATTCTCGAAACGACCAGTATTGTGGTCCTATAACTTTTCTGACGGTATGTTTCTATTTTTAAATATTTTGTATTTCAATAAATTTTATACTTATTTTGATTACAATTAAATCTTTTTTCCACAGTTGCTGTATATTAGATGCCTCTTCAGAAGAAGCAAATCAAAAGAAGATGTCCTGCTATATTGCTCAACAGAATTGTTGAGAAAAGTGGACTCTGAACATTTACGTCTAAAAAACTTTGCTGAGTTTTTTTTTTTCTGGTGATCAGTTCTTCTTCAGAACCAAAAATAATGAGGAAGTAGATGAAGCAATACTTGAATCTCCTGAACCTTTATTAATACAGAACACAACAGTTTCAGAAGATGAGTGCCAATATTTGAATTCTGGAGTGAATCAAATATGTGAAAGTTCAAGAGTTAATGAATCAAGTGATGTTGATAATTCATTATTATCTGAAAAAAATCATTTCTCTCCTGCTGATAACAACTTGGTTGATCATCTTCCAATTGATTATTCAATTAATGTTGATGACAACAATTTGGTTGATGATCATATTGATGAGGTATTTAATTGTTTATGTTTATTATAATATTTAAATTTTAATAGTTGTTACTAAAACTAATTTATGTTTTTATTACCAGGTTGACGAAACTCAGAATGAGTATTTTTCAAATAATGATCAAATCAACAATTGGATGTTTGTTTCTACAAAAGATGTATTAAATGAATTATAAACATATATTATATTTTTAAAGTTAATAATTGATTTTTGAAGTTATACATTTTTTTATTTTTTATTTTCAGTATGATGAGCCTGAATTATCTGAAGAGAACGAGTTCCCTGATGTTCCTGTGCAAGAGATTTTAATTTATTCAAGTTTATATATTAATATTTCTATCATTTTTTTATTTAATTTATATATATATATATATATATATATATATATATATATATATATATATATATATATATATATATATATATATATATATATATATATATATAAATTACTGGTTTGTGTTTTTTAATCTAGGATGCAAATCAAAGTGTGGTTGAATATTCGTTGTTTACAAGTAATGATAAAGTTGATCAGCTTCAGGTTAACAACTTTGAATATTCAAAAGATAAACAACCTGAATCACCTAATGTTAAGGTAAACGTCTTTAGTAATTAAAATAATTAATAAACCAAGTTGTAGTAATTAACAATTGAATAACTATTTTTTATTATCTCATTAAATTTTGCAGGAAGTAATTTCTGATTTGAAAAGATGCATACATAACTTCTCATCCTATGATGATATTCTTTCGAAAGACGAAGAAGTTGTTGCATTTAAAAAACATCTTTTATCACTTTTGATTGGGAAGGACAAAAGTGATTGTGTAAATAAAAGTGATTGTGTAGTTTCAGATGATCCTGTTTTTGATACGTGTGGTGTAGATACTTCTGAGATAGTTGTTAATGAAGATGCCCACAAGCCAGAAAATTATGTTTGCCAAGACAATGACGTGATGAAAATTGTATCTAATGTATTGGAGGATATTGTTCAAAATGATGTATCTTCTCCAAATACAAGGTGCTTTGGAGAAATTGATGTGTCAGCAAAAGGATTTAATGAGCATGAAAACATTGACACTGACATACCGTATGTACAACCGAGAGATGATTCAGAGAATTCATTTCATTTGGAAGGATCTGATACGAAGATGGATCTTGATACAAATATTGATGATGATGTCACAGAAGTTGTTAACCCGTGTCAACATGATTCTTCTCTTTCAAATGTTGGTTCTTGCAGTATTCGATTATCTGAGGATGACAATTCAAACTTTAATAATGCTGAATTGACTGCAGAGGGTAATGTTGCAAAGCATGATGAATTAACTACAGGTTCTGAAAAGTATGACTGTGTTGAAATTCAAGAAATTGTTTTGTCTGAAAAAGAAGTTACTGAGAATGCAAACAACAACACAGAAAATGAAGTTGTAGTTGAAGCATGTGCCTGTGAAACCAAAATGAAAGTTTCTAAAAATCAAGACTTTACTGCCTTTAGCGAGTCCTGTACTCTTGTTTCCGAAGAGAAAGTTATTGATGCTAAAGTTAGTTCAGTTGCTACTCAAGATATTATAGAACAAGTAGGGAATGAACTCACAAAGGAAGTTTTAGATGAAGCAGCTGCTTCATTTTCAAAAACTCAAGTTGTTACTGCATTATGCGAGTCTCATGCTAGCACATATGGTGTTATTTTAAGTAAGCAAGCGGAAAAGGTTGATAAAGTCAGTGAAGCAAATGAGAACAAAGGTAAAGCAACTGAATGCAATGGTAATTCAGCAAATTTATTTCATTTACAAGGTTATGAACATCATAATAAAGTGAATCCCTTTGATGTTATTGCAAAACTTGTTAGTGCGTTTCAAGATGATGCTGCTCCTTCAAATGTTCAATTTTGCCATATGCACTTATCTGAAGATGACAATTCAAAAGATAATGTTGAAATGCATAACGAATTGACTACAGGTTCTGTATTGTCTGCAAAAGGTAATGATGTCCATGCAATGTCAGACATACTTCCGGAAACAAATGTCAATTTGCAATTAAGTAGTACTGGAAAAACTTTGATGACAATTCCATGTAAACATCATGATAACAAAGGTGTCACTGAAGAGCATTATATGGTCACAGATGATGAAGCGGCAATTCATAAAGAAGATTTTGTTGTTCCTATTACATCCCAAGATGTAGCATCATCTCATGTAGGTTTCTTTAATTTTAGAAAACTAAAGTTTTATCAATTTTTAAATTATTTTTGTGCCAAATTTAGCATCTGACTTTATTTACTATTTTAGGTTTCTCAAACTCAAGAGAGTTCAGTTGCAAATGAATCGTTTTCGAAAACTCAAGATGTTAATGTATTAATGATGTCTGATAATGGCTCAGTAGATGGTTTTGTAAGTACTCAAGTGGAGATGGTTGTTGAAAGAAATGATAGTTTTAAGGAACAAGTAGGCGATGAACTCACAGATGGTGGTACTGTAAGTACGCAAGCAGAAAAAGTTGTTAAACTCAATGAAGCAAACGAGTACAAAGGTAAAGCAACTGAATACACTGGTGTTTCAGTAAATTCATTTCATTTCAAAGGATCTGATACAAAGATGGATGATAATATGAATAATGAGGATCATAACAAAGAGAATCGCTTGGAACAAAATGATAGTTATGTGGCATCCGAATTATTTTTGAAAGCTCAAGATCTTAATGAACAAGTAGGTGATGAACTTACAAATGAAGTTGTAGATGAAGCAAACGAGAACAAAGATATAGCAACTAAATGCAGTGGTTCAGAAAATGTTGATTTAGATACTACAGACAATTTGATTCCCAAAAACAATATTTCTGCTGAAAATAAGGTTTTAAATGTTTTTTTTTTTTTTTTTTTTTCATTTTTGTAACTTTCTACTGTATTTTTTATTGGTATAATATTTTTTTGCTCATTTATCGGTGATTTATGCATTTGCAGTTTGAGCAAATAGATTCTACATTGAATGACGCAGAAATTCTTCAAACCGTTCAATCTAAACCCTATCAAGATATACCTTTTGAAGAAAATGTAGTCAAAATTATTCTGCAGGTTTGTAATATAAAAATCGTTGAATGTATTATTCTATGTTTGTTTCTTTTTATGTTTTATGTGAATTTTTTGTGTGTTTTTTATAATTTTGCAGAGTGAATCAAACAAGATTCAGAACACTGGAAACGCCCCACTACAAACTGTAGCTACTTCTTTTGAAAAGCTTGAAGAGATGTGTCATGAGAAACTTAAACATGTGGATAAGGAAAAAGTAGGGGATCAACCCACAAAGGAAGTTGATGATGTACAAGGAGGAAATGAAACTACAAAGGAAGTTGTAGATGAACCAGATGTCAATGAATTGATAATGGAATGTGCGATTGAACAATGTCGAAATGAATCTGCAGTCTGTCAAGATGGTTCACGTGTTGCTATTCAAGAAAATGAAGACTATGACGTTTTCTCTGATACTGCAGATAAAGAATGTAAGAAAGTTGATAAGGAAAAAGTAGGTGATGAACCCACAAATGAAGTTAATGATGTACAAGGTATAAATGAAACTTCAAAGGAAGTTGTGGATGAACCAGATGACAATGGAATGTGCGATTGAACAATGTCAAAATGAATCTGCAGTCTCTCAAGATAGTTCGCGTGTTGCAATTCAAGAAAATGAAGAATGTGACATTATCTCTGATTCTGCGGATAAAGAATGTAACAAAGTTGATGAGGAAAAAGTAGGTGATGAACCCACAAAGGAAGTTGATGATGTACAAGGAGTAATTGAAACTGCAAAGGAAGTTGTGGATGAACCAGATGTCAATAAATTGACAATGGAATGTGCAATTGAACAAGGTCGAAATGAATCTGCAGTCTGTCAAGATGGTTCGCATGTTACAATTCAACAAAATGAAGACTGTGACATTATTTCTGATACTGCAGATAAAGAATCTAACAAAGTTGATGATGTGATAATACAATCTCAGTCTATTGAAAGGTCTGACATGCAAATTGATGAAGATCATCACAGAGAAAGTAACGTCAACATTCTGGAAGAATTGTCTACAGTTTCTGCAACCACTGTCTTTGAAAAGATTCAAGTAAATGAATACGGAAATGATATCTCAAATATGCAACATGAAGTATCTGAGAAGAAACTTGAAGATGAAACTTATATAAAATCTCTTCCTGCTTCTGTTAGCATTACTCATTTGGCTTCTGTAGATTCTGCTAAAACAATGTATAATACCGGCTCATCTGTTTGTGAAGAAGTTATGGACAGGAATATATCAAAGGATAATTGTTCATTTAAAGATGTTAATTTTCATAATCAGTTAACTATCAGTAATGATTGTGAAAATCAGCATCTTGTTGAGCATAAAGATTTTTCTCCTGTTAATGAAGTAGAGAAAATTTATTCAAATGAAGATGAAAATATTTCTGAGGTATATTTTTTGTATTCCTACTTATACATTATGTGAAATTAAATAAATTAAATAAAACTTTTTCATTTTCTTATGTTTATGTTTTTTTAGGGTTTGAATCAGATAAATGAGAAAGTTTTAACTGAAGATGAATCTGAAACTGCAGAATGTGTTAAAGAAGAAAATGTTACAGAGATCCAGGTTTGAATCATATATTTATTTTTAAAATTATGAAATAAGATTCATCTTAAATTCTTTATAATTTCTGTTTAAATTCTTTCAAGCTTTCATGCAAAGATGATTTCGTCAAGGATCAAAAAGAAAAGATGCTCAAAAGGAAAGCGAAAACATCCATTCATTTTGAATCTCCATATATGAACAAGCGAGTGGATACAAAAGCAGAATATGAATCACAAGCTGAGTGTTTATTTCCAAAAATCATTCTTCAAAAAGCTGCTGAAGAAAATGCTATGTAAGATATCATAACTTTTTTGCTATTAACCTGAATTATTTATCATTTTCAATTTTTGTTTTGATAATCATACTTTTACATTTTTTACTTGTTAGGGAGAAGATATTCCAATTTGGAGAAGACAAACCTATTCTCAATGTTCATATCCTATCACTTGCCTCTGAAACATATATTGAGCTTGAAATTATAGATAACTTTGTGAATATCCTGAATTTTGAAGAAAGATTAACACAGGAGAATAGCTCAGCGATTAGATATTTCTTCAAAACTATAGTTATTGTAAGTTAAACTTCAATTTATGTTAATAATTTAATATATCTATATATGTGTTATTTTTTATTTTTATTCTATTTTTTCTTATCATTTATGTACTTATATATATATATATATATATATATATATATATACATATATATCTTTTTTAACAGCCAAAAGACATGGATGAATATGAAAAAGATCGTGCCCAAAAAGAAACAGAGTTTTTTTTAATTCTGTTAAAGATCAGTTTGATGCTTTTGGACAAGAATTTAGTTTCAAATATATAGAATTGGTAAATTTACTACTCTATCCGAATTTTATTACTTTACTATTCATAATTTTGACTAACTTGATATTTATCAAATAGGTGTTCTTTCCAATACTTGCGTATGAACATTTTTACGTTATAGTTTTCAACATAAGGGCTGGTTTTGCTGTCATTTTGGACAACCTTGAATCAGGTGCTCCATATGAAGGAAAATACAAAAAAGTTTTTGATTTTGTAGTAAGTTTTTTTTTTGTTTTTTATGCATATCTTTTGATATTTTTTAAATAATATATATCTTTTTAACAATCATGATATAGCCTATTAATTTAATTTTTGTGAACAGCAATGTCTGTTTTGCGACTTCTTGCTCAAGCGTAATTATGCAATTCCAGAAAATTGGTTTCTTCAAAGTGAAGCAAAAGTGCTTAATTTTAAATGAAGAACAAAGAAAGACAAGATTAACTGTGGTTTATATGCCATGCTTCATATGGAGCTTTATGAGTTTGATGATGAAAACTGGGATATTGGGATTTTTGATGAAGAAGATCCACGTCATCAAATTCAGATGGATGTTTTGAGGAATAGATACATAACTAAGATCCTTCTTCATGAAATCAGCAAACACCAACGAAAGATGTTTGAGTCTGCAAAAGCTTGGATTTCAGAATACCCAGATGAGTTTGAAGAAGAAGGTACAAAAGCCAAAAAAAGCAGAATTTATGAAGAAGATTCTTTGAAATATAATCTTCCTCTTTCTGAAATAAAAGAAAGACAAAAGGATGAATTGTACAATAACATGTTTTTATCAGAAATAAAGAAAATGGGTCATTATTTGAAGGAATGCAAGCATCGAAGGAAGTATGCTTATAAAAAAATCTGCAGTGTTGATTGCGAAGAAGTTGATCAGATACAAACATCATTCTTATTAACACTAGATGACGGAACGAAGCATAAACTTTTAGCTCATGAACTTCATTACTTAGGATTTGAAGAATGGAAAGAGTTTATGCTTTGTATTCATAAATGCAGAAGTTTAAATGCCGATATGAAGAGGAAGGCCATTAATGCAGTTCAAAAACTGTTAACAAAAGCCAAAATAATGAACGAGATCTCAGTAGATGAAGCATACCAGAGTTATATCAGTTTAATGTCATTCAAAGACCCAGAAAACCAAAAGTTTTTTTTTAAGATTTGCAAAGAGGTATTACATGGAGATGAGCAAGTGCCAGATGGAGTCATTTTTGAAGATCTTAAGTATTGCAAAGAACCAACTGAAGGTCTTTGTTTCTTGACAAAAGATGGAAAACTGAGTTTTCAGTCTTCTTCTAATGTGACTAATCTGCGGCTACTCGATATGGTTGTGTTTTATAAGCTTTGTGTTACCGAACAAAACGCACCATTCAAAGAAAGAGTTTTGAGAGCGTTACATTTTCAAAAAAAAGCTTTCTAAACATCCAGAGTTTTACAAGGTCATGAGAGATGCAATGAATTATCAAATCAATAATTTGGAGGTAATTATGTTTTTACTGATTGGTAATTTTTTTTATTTTTTTTTCTATTATTATTATTATTTTTTTTAATATATTTTCCAGACGTGGTTTTAAATTTTTAGAAACACCAAAGTTCAGAAAGAGATGGGAATAATGTCAAGTTACTTTATTTGACAGATAGGAACGACATGATAGATGATGAGCTTTCAGATCTAAACAATTTTGCCGAATCTCCTCAAGACCAGAATAAAACGGTATTTAATTATTCTTTCACATAGTATGAAATTTTAATTACAATGTTTAAACTTTTTCTAAATAAGAATTTTATACCTATATTTTCAGCTAATGCTTGCAGCAGCAGCATTAAATGAATTAAGTAATCCTCAAGTAAGTGTTTAATATAAACCTTAGTAAGCATTCTAAATTAATATGTTAGTTTATCTTATTTGTTATTCTTATAGGATTTAATTCAAAGTCCGGAGCCTATAAATTTTGTTCTTGGGAGTATGTCAAGTGAAGAAGATGTTTTTGAAGAAAACGATGCTTATGAATCAGAAGATATTCAATATATTGAAGAAGAGTCTGAAGAAGATCTAAACAAGGTATTAACATTCACTAATAATATTATCAAAATAATGAAAGTTTAAATTTTGATTCTACAATTTAATTCATACTTTTTTCGTACAATAAATGTTATTTTGAAATACAGATGAGGAATGGAGCTGAAACTCTTCAAAATTTAAGCAAAGATGTTAGTAAATTAGTTGTACTTTTTCAAATAATTCAAAAATATTTTTTTATTTTTTTTTAAATTTCTTTTTCTCCAGGTAAATGTTTGTAAAGAAAACAATGAAGACTTAAGGCATAGAGTAAATAGAGAAAGGAATCCTACTGATGTTTTGAAGTCGCCATTCAATGTTCGAAAAGTTGATATTCTAACCAAATTTAATAAGATCGAAAAGTCTGTGTTAGAGTTAATAAAAAAAAAGAACAACAGCAATCTTGCGTAAGTTTTCTTCTTTATAATTTTATTAAAATTTTCGTAATATATTTGCATTGAATCCAATTGTCATTATTTTTTTAATTTATCATTATTATTATTATTATTATTTTTGCAGGGATCATTTTTTTGACTCAGATTTGTTTTGTGCTACTAATCGTAGCTTTTTTAAAGATCTCATTAATAAAACAAAACTTGTAACATCAAACATCATAGACATTTGGGCCATAGTTTTGAATTTTCAAGAAAAATATAGAAGACCGGGATCTGGTTTAAGATTATTCTTAACAAGCCAAGCAATGGTATGTTATTTTATTTTTTCTTTTATTTTTTAACTATTATTATTAATATTTGTATATTAAATTTAATACTAATGTTTGTTTTATTATTTTATTCAGTCATCTCGAAGAGAAAAAGTTACACTTTCCACTAAGAAGAAACAAGAAGAATTTTTGAATGCAATTAATTTTGCTTGCAAAAAATATCTGAACTCTAATGATTTATCTGCAGTTAATCTAGTAAGTTTTTTTTTTTTTTTTTTAATCATTTAAATTTAATAGTTGTTAATATTACTATTTAAAATTAAGATATTTTTTTTAAATCTTAATTATTAGTTACTTTTTACAGGTTTTCTTCCCAGTTTGTAGGCAAAACCATTTCTATGTTTATTGCTTCAATCTCTTGAATCCGTCGTTTGTAATTATCGACAATTTGAAGGAAAGTGCTGGAATATATGGCAATACAACTGAAAATCTGGTAATATTATTTTTATTTTTTACATTTTCTTTTGTTTTTTTTTAATTATATTTTTAATTTTTTTTGTTTTTTTGGTAATATATATATATATATATATATATATATATATATATATATATATATATATTTGTTTTCTTTTTTTTCAGTTTAAATTGTTTTGTCACTATTTAAAAGTTTCAAATCATCCAAAGGCTCAACAAATATCAAAGTGTGCTCCTCAAAGACTTCAAATAGAATGGCAAACATCTAAAAATAAAACAGATTGTGGCATTTTTACTATGAGGCATCTTGAGTTCTATCCTGGAATTGAAGACAAATAATGGAGATCAACTTTCAGAGAAAATGGAAGCAAGAATGAATTGGCGACTCTGAGAAAGTTATATGCTGTTAAAATTTTGTTAAGTAATGCTAACAAATATAAAAAAGACATTATAGCTGAATCATTAAAATTGTAACTTTTTTTATTCTGCAATATATAAACTTATTCAATATATAATTTTTTTTTTATTTTATGAATATGTTCAATATAAGCTTTTATTTATTAAATTTCACAGTAAGAATATAGCTTATGCACTATATCTTATATTGTTAATTTTTTATTTATTAATATCGCAGTAATTTTTTTAATATCGCATTAACTTTGCAGTATCTTATTCTATACGTATTACTTATTTATATTAATAATATTAAATAAACTAGTATTTACTAATATACAAGAACGTTATCCTTATGTGGATATAAAATTTTTAGTATCGCAATAAGTTTATTAAATATCATAGTAATTTTTTTAATATCGCAGTAACTTTGCAGTATTTTATTCTATACGTTTTACTTATTTATATTAATAATATTAAATAAACTAGTATTTCATAATAGACAAGAACCTTATCCTTTTGTGGGTATAAATTTTTTAGTATCGCAATAAGTTTATTAATTTTTTTTGTATCGGATTAAGTTTATTAATTTTATTAATTATTACTATATTAATTTTTATTAATTAATAAGTTTATTAATTTTATTAATTTTTATTATCAATTTTATTAATTTTTATTTATTAAATATTTGAGTAAGAATATTGTTTTATGCTGTATATCTTATATTGTTAATTTTTTATTTTATTAAATATCGCAGTAATTTTTTACTTATTTATATTAATAATCTTAACTAAATTAGTATTTGTTAATTAACAACTGTCAATCTGACAAGAACGTTATCCTTATTTGGATTTAAATTTTTTAATATCGGAATAACTTTATTAATATTTTACTATCGGAATAAGTTTATTAATTTTTAGAGTTGGAATAAGTTTATTAATATTTTAGTATCGGAATAAGTTTATTAATTTGTCAGAATGTTTGTCAAAGAATATTATTTTTGTATCAAAATAAGTTTATTAATTTTTATTATCGTAACCTCCGTATTTATAATTTGTCAAATTTTTTACTATCGGAATAAGTTTTAAATTTTATTATACATCAGAAGTTTCAAAAAACAATTATTAATGTCCGAAAAAAATATGAGTTTATAACAATAATAAAATTAATATTTCAAATTAAGAATAAGATAGTAACATTAACATTAGAATATATAAAATAATATATTAGTTAAAATTATATAGATGATAAAAACTTAAATTCATTTCAATACAAGTCCATTACATATTTTATAATTCAGAATTTGGACATACATAAACTAAGAAAATTAAAATAAGACAAAACTAATAAAAACCTAAAGGGACAAGTCTTGATCCTTCTTCATCTCCTGCTTAATATAGGCGACCTCTCGCTTCTTATCAAACATATCATTACGCGCCTTAACTAGCAGTTTTTTCAAATCGTCAAGCCTAGAACGCTCCTTTTTCAAAGTATCATTGATTATATTGATAATCAAGGTTGCATCTTCATTGGAGATCTCCAATTCACCAAGATACTCTTCTTGCTTTTCAATCTGCTTTCTAAGTTGTTCACAATCTTCCTCAATCTTATTAATGAAACCATGTAACTCCAACATCTGTTGCTTAAAAAAAACTTAAAAGCCTTTAGCAGGTCATCAGAACAAGCGGAGTCTATCAACCTCTCTAGATTAGGGGTTCTAAAATAATTTTCCATTTTCTTTGTTATTTTGATGAGAGAAAAATACAAAAGAAGTGAAAAAATATAAGAATTATTATGAAAGTGGATTTACACAGACATATATATAGAAAAAAAAAAAAAAACTTTTCGTTAACCAAACGCGTAGAGTTAATTTTTGGTTACACTTCCCATACAATTAATTACTTTTCAACCGTTACATTAAATAACAATAAAGTATTTGACAGAAAAAAATCAAAAGTTAATTAATTTTCACTTCTGACACCTGTCAATCTGACAAGAAGCTTATCCTTATGTGGGTACTAACAAAAAATCAAAAGTTAATTTATTAATTTTTTAGTATCGGAATAAGTTTATTGTATCGGAATAAGTTTATTAATTTTTTACTATCGGAATAAGTTTATTAATTTCTATTTATTAAATATGACAGTAAGAATATAGTTTATTCTCTATATCTTATATAGTTAATTTTTTATTTATTAAATATCGCAGTAATTTTTTTTTTTTTTAATATCGTACTAACTTTGCACTATCTTATTCTATACGTTTTACTATAAGTTTATTAATTTTTTAGTATCGTAATAAGTTTATTAATGTTTATTATACATCAGAACTTTCAAAAATCAATTATTAATGTCAGAAAAAAATCTTAGTTTACAACAATTATAAGTTAATTAATTTTTATTATCGGAACAAGTTTATTAATATTTTATTATCGGAATAAGTTTATTAATTTTTAGTATTGGAATAAGTTTATTAATTTTTAGTATCGTAATAATTTTATTAATTATTTAGTATCGGAATAAGTTTATTAATTATTTAGTATCGGAATAAGTTTATTAATTTTTATTATACACCAGATGTTTAAAAAATCAATTATTAATGTCAGACAAAAATGTTAGTTTACAACAATTATAAAATTAACAAATTATAAAGTAACTGCAACATTATAATAGTAACAATAACATAGTAAACATTTCAAATAAACAATAACATAGTAACATTAACAATAAAAAATATGTAAAATAACATAATAGTTTAATAACAGATAACTGAATTTCAATAACACAACAAAATTTCAATAACTTCTAATTGTTCCATCAGTCAAATAATTTTAGCTTTTTTATTTCTTTCTTCGAATTCTGATGCAGCCTTGTCAAGTATTTCTATCTCTTCAAATGTCATGAAATATGGATCTCTAATATCAGAAATTTGGTTACTTATCTTTGAAAGAATATCGCTAACTTTCGGATACAGTTCCCCATATTTAGGCTTCAAATCAAAAAAACGAATAGTGTCTTGAAGATTTCCAGCAGCTTTATCAACAATTTGTTTAACCTTGTCGAGGCAAGTTTCATGTAACTGTTCAAAAAATATTTAACAATAACAATCAAAAAATTAACAAGAACAATCAAATATTCATTTATCTGCTCAAAAAAGTAAAGATATATTTCAACAATACCTGTTGTTTATCTTCATTTAAGATATCAAATCTTATTGTAGTTTTTCAAATAATTGCATCTTTAACATCTTGCATCTCTTCTTCTAAACTTTTAAGATTGTTCAACAAGAGACAAATATTTGTTGTGTCGAATGAATTAGGTCCACGTGTAAGGTAACAAATTGTCTCAGATATCAAAGATATTGCAGACTTTGTTTCTTCTTTTACTTTAGTCATACATTTTTCCATTTGGATCTTATAAAGTAACATGTATTCAATTTCAGAATCATCTTCATCATCTGTATTTAAAATAAGATAAAATGTTAATATCGGAATATATAACTTTACATGTTGTTAGCAGTTATAATATCACAGTAAGTGTCATATTGATTACTAACATAATAATGATATAATCAATTAATAGGTATTAAATTGTTCATTGTAAATGCAGATTAAAGAAAAAAATATTAATATCAAAATACCTATCCTTGAATGTGAATTAATATCACACAAGGTATCATAATTATATCAATATCGGATTAGGTATCGTCAATAGATATTAATATTTTTTCTATCAGAATAGGCATGATATATATAACATTTCTGAATATGTTTTTTCAGAATATATAACATTTCAGAATAGCTATCATAGAAATGCAAATAATATCAGAATATTTATCATAGAAATGCAATTAATATCGCAGTAGTTATCTTAAAGACTATTAATTTAAGAATAACTTTTTTTAAATGTAGAATACATATTTGTAATTTTTAAAAACAAAAAAGATTAAATTAACAGTTCATAATGATAATTACTCGTTTTTTAATAATAAAAATGTTAGTATCGTAATAGCAATCATACTGATGTACTCTTATCAGAATACGTATAGTTAAATCGTATAATAACAATATGAAATAATTAAGAATACATTCTTTAATTTCTGCAAATCTTACTTTCCTTAAATTCATTATCGATAAATCTGTTTTTTTTTTGAATTTTTGTGTTTTTTTAAGCAAGATATATAACGATATTATCTTATTAGTGTAAACATTTTGGACTATTTACGAAAATGCCACCGCGTTTTTTTTAATCTTTGATGAGATGGACGGATGATCGTGTGGTCCACATTCATCCGTACCATCCGCACTTAAAATGTGAAACGCACCCGATCCCTTCCCTATATATATATATATATATATATATATATATATACACGTCCACGTCTACGTCTACAAAAGTAATAGCGATATAAGCAAGATAATAAGTAAGATATGGAAATATCTAACTGCGAGACAAAGGATTTATAGTGGTTCGGCTACAAGGACACCTTCCTTGCCCTACTCCACTCCTCGAGTCACCTACTCGAGAGTTTTCTTCACTATGTCAACAAGCTCCCTTGTGGCGGAGAAAACCTTACACACCAATATACACACTACAACTTCGTCACAACTTATTCACACCTTCTACACAACTTATTCACACCTAGTCACAACTTAATCACAACTCTACTTCTTCACAACTATCTATCTTCACAACTATCTACTTCACAACAATCTTCTTCACAACTATCTACCTCCCAACAATCTTCTTCACACCACTACTTATATCTCACTACTTCTATTCACAACTTCTACTCCTAGATCTATCTAGTTATACTCCTATCACACCTTTACAATGAATGTACACAACAACTAGACTATATACACAAATCTACAATACTTCACAACTTGATGTTGAAGAAGTATTCTTCTCTTGCACTTTGAGATATGAGAGGTGAGGGAATGAATCACTTGAAACAAGGATTAATAATTATATGATCAAAGGGTTTTTAGGAGGATGTTTAGAGAGATTTGGATCTGAAAATTTTCGTGCAAGAGGTGAGAAAAATTCCAGGTTTGAGGTGGTATTTATAGGGAAAAATTTCTGACAGAATCTGGCAGGGGAACGTGGCCAGTCCCCTTAATTGTGTGTCGGCCCCCTTAAAACTAAGGGGGCCGCCCTTATAATTAAGGGGGCCGCCCAGCTGTAACGGCTAGAAAATCCGTCTTTTAGTGGGGAAAGTTTATTTGGTGAAAAACTAACTGATTTTGGTTAAAATTTAAATTCATATATTTACTACGAATTAAACATTTTCCTTTATTACCAAAAATCTTTTTCAAAAATATATAATAAGTTTATTTAATTTTATAAACTTTGTATTATTTAAATAAACATCCCTTTGATCATAAAATGTATTAGTCACTTGTTTATTCATACCTTAGGTGATTATGTTGGATTAGATGATATAAACTTGCTTAAAACTTGTTTACGTATTAACTTTGCGTTTAATGTTTTTATATTTTGTGATCGTCAAAACTTAGGGATATCAAAAAATATTAATAACGTTTTTATACATTATTTATATCAACATACATTTTCAAGGCTTTTATATCCAGAAGATGAGATTAGATCAATGGGAGAAAAACTTGTAAGTTTAACTGCAAATTTTATTATTATGTTCATTGTTTTGGATTAAAAGTTTTCATGATGTTGTTTGAATTACTGCTGCTCATGTTTGTGTTAATATTGCTTAGATGGATTTAGTGCTACTCATGAACTTCAAAGAAAATGTGCCAAGTATTTACTACTGCTAGTACAAAAGTTACTACTGCTAGTTAAAGTTGGTACTGCTCAGAAATTAAGACCGCTCGAAGTTGCTACTTGTTTATGGAAAAGATTATGGATACTTAAGAACCTATTGTAAGCCGACTAGGACTCCTTGGTGTATAAAAGGATGTCCAATTTTATATTTTGTTCAGTTATATACATTCCAATTTTATTGTATTTGAATTTGTTTTGATATATATTTGAATTGTTTTGATATATATTGATTTTTTAAATGTGACTAAAAGATGCATATAGTCACACTTATCAACACTTTTGGTCACTGTTTGCTTTATTCGTTGTGTGACTAAATATTACAGAAGGCCACACAAACATAAAATTCACGTGGCCATTGGATGATCTATAGTCACACAAAATACACATTTTTCACTTTAAACAGCATACGGCCACACTTATTAACACTTTCGGCCACTGTTTCCTAAATGGTATGTGACTAAATACCCCAAACAAACATGCTTTGTGTGACTAAATATTACAAAAGGCCACATAAACATAAAATTCACGTGGCCATTGGTTGATCAATAGTCACACAAAATACACATTTCTTCACTTTAAACAGCATATGGTCACACTTATTAACACTTTTGGCCACTGTTTGCTTAATGGTATGTGACTAAATACCCAAAACAAACGTGCTTTGTGTGACTAAATATTACAAAAGGCCACACAAACATAAAATTCAGGTGGCCATTGGTTGATCAATAGTCACACAAAATACACATTTCTTCATTTTAAACAGCATATGGTCACACTTATTTACACTTTTGGCCACTGTTTGCTTAATGGTATGTGACTAAATACCCAAAACAAACATGCTTTGTGTGACTAAATATTACAAAAGGCCACACAAACATAAAATTCATGTGGCCATTGGATGATCAATAGTCAAACAAAATACACATTTATTCACTTTAAACAGCATATGGTCACACTTATTAACACTTTTGGCCACTGTTTGCTTAATGGTATGTGAGTAAATACCCAAAACAACCATGCTTTGTGTGACTAAATATTACAAAAGGCCACACAAACATAAAATTCACGTGGCCATTGGATGATCAATAGTCACATAAAATACACATTTCTTCACTTTAAACAGCATATGGTCACACTTATTAACACTTTTAGCCACTTTGTGTTAAATTGTATGTGACTAACTCCAAAAAAACAACACCCATTGTGTGACTAAATCATCACAAACGTCACATTTATTATATATTCATGTGGCCACAGGACGGGAAATAGTCACACAAAATACACATTTACTTGAATATATCATCTCAAATGTCACATATATTATATATTTATGTGGCCAAAGGTTGAAAAATAGTTAGTCTAAAAAAACATTCACGTGACTATAAAGTGTTTACAGTCACTGATAATGACTAATCCAACAAAACTTGTGCCTAACTTGTCACACATATTCGGGTTTTGGTCACTCTTTTTCGATGGAAAAGGCCACGAACTCAACAATTTGACCATATGCCACCTACTATGGCGGAACCTATGGTGACACACAACGAAAAAAACTTGTGTGACTATATGCATATCGTCACACATTTTTGGCGTGACCAATACAACTTTTTGTACCAATGTAGATCAGTACAACTCAATACTGGTCATTCATATGTTAATTCTGCTAGGTCAAATGTTAATACTGGTCACTCATATGTTAATTTTGGTAGGCAAAATGTTAGGCAATATGCAAATATTGTTAAGCCTAATTTCAATACTGGTCATGCTAAAGTCAATTCTGTAAGAGCTAAATAATCAGTATTTGTCAGTACTCCATATAAAAGGCCACAGGTGAATAGAGTAGATCAGAAAAGTACTTTTCATAAACCAACCTCACCTGTAAAAAGGCCCTTTGTTAAAAATACAGCAACAATGTCAAAATCTTATGCTGTTAAAGGAAATGGGGAAAATGTTGTTAAGGCCTCAACATGTTGGAATTAGGATCCCTTTAGAAATGAGCTTACATATAAACCCCAAAGCAACAGTGGATCATGTGCTTATAAGATTTACAAATATGAGGATCCACAAGGCAGACCCAAGCCTTTACAGGCCTAGGTCCTTAAGAGAAACTAATCTCTTTTTTCTATGTGTCGAATAATCCACTTAAAAGCTTGGAAAAGAGGCATATTGGATACTGATGCTTAGAGCACATGTTTGGTTACAAAGAAACTTAGCTATGTTTAAAGAATATGATCAAGAAATGGTTTCTTTTGATCAAGGTAGTACAACTGATAAAGAATAAAGAAAATCAAAGTTTAGCACTTTGATAAAATCCAAGCAAAATCTCAAATTGTGGACAAGGAAATCTACAAAGATAAGTGTGGTAAGCTTGGAAAGTAATCAAAGTTGATGGAGAGTTTGCAGTTTATGATGCGTGGTTTCGCAACCTTGCAAAAGGTTTTACTTCTCAAAGGGATCTTGAGAAGCTTGCAATCCCCACCAGGCAGTGTACTTAACCGGTGTAGTATAGTGAAGTGGCAAGTACCGGGGGATTGATCGCTCTACTTGGGGAATAGTGTTCGTTAGGATTGAAACTAATCTAACTAGGTCTATGATGTGTGCTCACGGTGTGTACAAGTTTTAAATTTATAAACACGATTACCGGATCTAGAAATAACACATACGAGCAAGTGAACTCGTCCGTTATAGCAAGATTGGGTTAGTAAGTCGGGATCGTTAGCAGGGATTTGTGAGTGATTCTAAGCGTAAGTTTAAAAAGTAAATCTCTAACACTAGCGATAATGATTATAAGATAATTCAAATGATTACAAACTAAACTTGCTTAGACTAGTTAACTACTCATAAGAAAAGCATGATTGTGATAACTTCCTAAACATGTTGGTAATAAGAATTAGTTGGTGTTCTAATCTATTGTTTCTACAAGTTAAACCTTCGTCAAGATTTTAGTTTATAAAAACAAGCATTAGGTTTAGACCAATCAATTCAAGATCAATTAAAGGTTCATAAAGTTGAGTTAACAACCTTAAACACAAAAATAGTTTCTAGTTTAATCAAATACTCTTAAGAAATGG
>JARVZY010004346.1:0-26722 GCA_030686995.1 Artemisia argyi
TCATTTATCTCAAATGTGCAAACATAAAAAATCAAAATATCAGCATAAAAAAAAGGGGTCAAACTGATCAAAAGTCAATCAAAGTACTACTACCCGGTGTTGTAAAACAAGGATTACAAAGCCGAGTAATCAATTACTCGCTACAATGTCAGTGACCAAGTAATCGGAGATCACTTGCTACAAGGTCAAACAAGAACTAACTCAGTCAAAATGCGGGTAACTCGGTGAAAGCTCAGTCAACACTTGGAGTTAACTCGGTCAAATCTCGGTTTGAAGTATTTAAACAATTGTGTTAATGTTTCTACTTTATAAACACATTTATATGGTTCCATGAACATGTCATACATATAATTTCGAAATTTTAATATAAAAATAGTTCGAGTACTAACTTCCTGTTCCCTAAAAGCCACTAAGCGTATCAATGTATAAAAAAAAGTGAGTGATTACCTGCTTAGCTTAGCATCATCTCTAAATTTTGTCCTTTCCAACAGCCATTGCAACATGACCGATACATCTCATGGCCTTAACTCGAAGCATACGGCTATCTTTTTCATTCTTGTTAACTAATATTGCTTTCAAGTAGGGCATAACTTCCTCATAGTACTTTTGGAATTGTTCCTATTTATGCACCATATTAGTCATATTGGTTATACAGCTAATGATAGTAGACTAGTAGTCATATTCATATTATGTTGACTTACCTGCATTGAATTATCAGCAACTGATGCTAGAGCAGTCAAAGCGGCTTCTTTTACCCTTTTTTTACCACTCTGCAGAAAAAATAAAAAATATATATATAAAAAAGTAAAAAATAATAAATAACATTATAAACATTGTGTAAAACCAAATAAATGACCCCAATTAATGAATATTAACTATATTAAGCAGTCCTGAAGAGTTTTACCTGTAGCAGTACACACAGTTTGCTCACTATTCCATCCAGGTAAGGCGTCAAAATATCAGGTGTACAGTTCTCACTGAAATTTATCACAGCAGAAGCAGCATGTGCCTGCACCTCAGCAAAAAGCAAGCATCATGTTTAGGCAGTGGGGTTGTTAAAAGACGCAACTTGATGCTAGGGTTGCTGCATATAAAAACTAATCTCTGAAAACACATTTGCTACAGGGGAAAACGTGAAGGTGGCGTACAAGATCAGTAAATATCAAAATCATGCTGCCCATTTAGAACTAAACATATACTAATAATAAATAAAGTTGATGCTACAAGCTTGTGCTTAAATTAATGCAGGGAGTACATAAGCTAAAGAGAATCACTTAATGCATTCAAGTCTGTTTTAGCATAAGTGAGGAAAATAATCAGATGTGCAAGAAACAGGGACCATATATATACTTGACTATATGCTATAGCCAGTTCAACTTCCTTTCGCCTTAAAGTCTAAGACTATATGGAGCTCATGGGCTATATATAAATCAGGCTTGCTCTAAACATATAACAAATGAACCCAAAATCCAACTACCTGAACTCGGGGATTCTCGAAGTCATCCATGGCTGAAGCTAAGGCTGGCAGCACACGGGTGTGGTACTGAACCTGCAAGTGTGAACCTAAATCAACAGACAAGCGGGCAATTGCATCAATAGCAGCCCATCTGACACGTGGGTAGGGTCATGAAATGAGTTCAACGCCATGGTCACCACTTGTTCGGAATTGTTAATCATCACCTGCACGCACAAACCGTTTCATTACTGTTAGTTAAACACAAGCGCAAATGAAACAAACAAGAATCTGATACGAATGTTGATACAATGTGGGGAAAAGTATATCAGAGACGCAATAAGCAACTTAAAGGGGCATCGGGCAATTAACTGATTCTGGAGGGATAAGGGTGTTTTTATGAGTTTTTGACCAACTAATTGTTATTGAAAAATTTATTTACCATACTCTTGTGTGTTTAAAAATATTAACTAATGCATTGTAGATTTGTATCTCTTTCCTATTTTAACATATGAAGTATTCTTTACTTTGTTTACAATTGCAAAATATAAGTCTTAACAGTTTGGTTGTTCCATGGCACGCTCTGTTCTGAACTGAATCATTTCTCAATAGAAGGTTTCACTTAAAGTACTATTTTATATTTTATGTAATTGTTTAGCTATGTTCAATTTATGGTTGAGTACTATTCAAGTCATGATACACCTAATTCGGTGATTATGCAACTATGTTTAATGGATTTTGATCAGGGTTACATATGGTAGTTCTTGAACTTCATGATGCAAATGGTAGTAATAGCTAAAATTCATGACAATAGTCGATTAGCGTTTGGTTAAAATGAACAATGAATTTGTTGACACAGATGAAACTTTAGAAAACGAAATTGAAGATTAAGATGAAATTGACGACACTATAGAAATGAACAACTAAATGTTGACAGAAATAAAATAGCCAACAACTCTCGGATACCTTCTAATTCTACTAATACTGTGGGAATACATATGATTACGGTTGACAGAATAATTAATTAATCGTGCCATATTTTGCTTTTTGGAATATACATTGTGATTCCGTAAAAATTTGAATTGTTTTAAAATGGTTTTCTACTCCGCTATATATTACTTATATGCTTCAGTAATTATTTGGTTATCGCCATCTCTAGGATTTATTCAATCCAACATAAAGTACGTAATGCATCTAGTAGAAATGCTCATATACGTAAGCGTAAAAGAATGGTTTCTTCGATCCAAAGAAAATAATAATAATAATAATAATAATAATAAATAAATAAACAAAATTATACTTGCTTTTCATTCATATGTTTGAATACGAAAACTGAAATAGAAAAAAGACTAGCTTTAAAACTGAAAAGAAAAGTTTTAAAAATAAACCATACAATTGTCATTACTTTTAGAAACACAATATAATGGTAAATATGTTTTGTAAGAACTATTAGTTGGTCAAAAACTCGTGTTTTTATTATTTATGTTTCCTTATTTACGTTTATTACTTGTTTAGAAGTCACGTTAGTTTAAATAGAGATAGGGGTCATTAGTTTAGGGATTTGAAGGTCTGGAAGTCGATTAAGGGTTACTGGAAAAGTTCAGGTCTTTGTTCTTTTAGGTTTTTGTTCTATTGTACTTGGATTCTTGTTTTCTTAATAGCAATTATCAATTTGATTCGTATCAAATTGGTATCAGAGCTGTTCGATTCTAGGGTTTTAAAAAAAAAAGTTTGTGGAAATCATCAACAAAAAGTTGCAGAACTAGATGTTGAGTTCGTTGAGTATAAGGCAGAGGCGAAAGAAAGAATGGATGCTTTGGAGAAGAAGTTTGACGAAGGTATTGGAAGGTTAGATGATGGAATTGGAATTCTAAAGTCAGAGGTTGATCTTAAGTTTGAGGAATTGAAGCAGTTGATCATAGGAAGGGCTCAAACACAAACATCAACTTCTAAACAGCCTACAAAGGCAAACGTGTATGTACCACCACATCTTCTTAATGATGCATCAAGACGGAATTATGATGATCTTGGGTTTGAATTGCCTAAAGTTCACGCTGATTCGAGCACTGCTATTGGAAAAAATCAGAAACTTGACTTCGTGGAGTTAGAAGATTCTAACAAACTTGGACCAGAGAAGCTGGATAATGTGATTGATGATCGCACTAGGCAACACACATGGTTTGGTTCAGGGTTGGGAGCAGCAGGAATGCAACCAACTGGTTTTGGACGGGGATTTGTGACAACCACAACCAACAGGTTTTGGACGGAACTTTGGGACAGAACCACAACCAACAGGTTTTGGAAGGGAATTTGGGACACAACCACATCTGAGAGTTGAAAGGGAGACATATCATAACCATGAACACCGGATGAGGAAACTGAAAATGCCCGTGTTTGATGGTGAAGATACTTATGGATGGATTTATAGAGTTGAGCGTTATTTTGAAATCCAGGGAATTCCGACTCAGGAACAATTACGAGTGGTTGTGGTTTGTATGGAGGGAGATGCACTCTCTTGGTATCGTTGGAGCGAGGGTCAAACCCCTTTTACTTCGTGGGAAGGGTTTAAGACACGCCTATTAACACGTTTCCAGCAAAGGCAGGGCGATAATTTGTATGAACAATTTTTAGGTGTTGTCCAGGAGGGAACCGCTCGGGAATATGTGTCGTTGTTTGAAAAATTAGCTTGCCAATTAGTGGGAGTTCCTCCCGACGTAATGGAAGCCACATTTATTAAGGGGCTTAAAACAGATCTTCGAGCTGCAATACGAGTAATGAGACCGGAGGGACTGGCTCACGCAATGGAGTTAGCTATAACCATTGAAGATAACCAACAATTTGAGGCGGTAACTCGTACAGGGGTAAGTAATTTTCGTTTGAATACAGCTAGTTTTTCTAGTTATAACCGTAGCAATGGACTGGTGTCATCTCACGCCTCCGCCTCTTCAGTTCGGTCTCCCGTTTCAACATCGACAGTTAGGAGCGGAACAAATATCCGACCAGGGCAATTTAAACGACTGACTTAAGCAGAATTAGCTGATAAAAGATCAAAGGGATTGTGCTTTAAATGCGATGAAAAGTTTACTATAGGACATCGTTGTCCAAGTAAAACCTTACAGGTCTTATTAGTTATGGACGAGGAAGACGAAGATGTTGAAGAAGATGTAGAAAACAAAGAAGGTTCCCACGTTCATCTAGATTTCGTGGAAGTGTCGCTTAATTCGATATTAGGATTCACATCGCCACGCACAATGAAAGTTCGTGGGATTATTGGGGGAGTGTTTGTGACGGTACTAATCGATAGTGGGGCGACCCACAACTTCCTGTCTAAAGTATTGGTAGCAAGGCTTGGGTTGTGTGTTTCCGGAACTAATTCTGTAGGTGTAATGTTGGGTAATGGAGGATTTGAGGAGACTGTTGGGCTTTGTAAAGGAGTGGAATTATATTTTCCCGAATTACAAATCACAGAAGATTTTTTTCCTTTTGAATTAGGTAGTACAGATGTTATTTTGGGAATTAAGTGGTTGCAAACATTGGGTGACATGGTTGTTAACTGAAAGGAATTAACAATGAGTTTTAATGTGGATGGGAACCGTATTCTGATCAAGGGAGATCCTTCATTAAACAGGTCATTGGTATCCTTAAAATCAATTTCGAGGTCATTAAAATTAGAAAAGAATGGTTTCCTTGTGGAGCTTAAATGTTTGGGCGAAACGCAGGAAACAAGATTACCAACTAATGAAGCTATCACTAATTTGTTAAAGGATTTTGAGGACATAGTTCGACTACCAGTAGGGTTACCTCCTGTCCGAGCACACGATCATGCTATTAATCTTTCTGAAGGTAAGGGTCCTATAAGCGTTCGACCTTATCGATATCCACACGCTCAAAAGGGCGAGATAGAGAAATTGGTTACAGAGATGTTACAGGCAGGTATAATTCAACCGAGTGTGAGTCCGTTTTCAAGCCCTGTTTTGTTGGTTAAGAAAAAAGATGGGAGTTGGAGATTTTGCGTGGATTATCGGGCTTTAAATAAAGCCACAATATTAGATAAGTTTCCCATACCCGTAATTGATGAATTATTAGATGAACTTCATGGGGCGAGAATTTTTACTAGGTTGGATCTCAAATCTGGATATCATCAGATTCGAATGAAGCAAGATGATGTACCTAAAACTGCGTTCAGAACTCATGATGGGCATTACGAATTCCTAGTGATGCCATTTGGCTTAACTAACGCACTAGCAACTTTCCAAGCACTCATGAACGAGGTATTTCGACCCTATCCAAATACTCGAGCACAGCGCCATAAAATCTACCAGCATCCAAAACATCATAATCATCATCAGCCGAATGCCACGTGGCTTCATCTTTGATAACCAATAACATCCTCATCAAAAGTGCAAAATACGATAAAATTGAATACAACACTCTCCGCCAACTCAGTCATAGCCTTAATCTCAGCATGCAACGCAATCTCCTCCCATTTTTCCATCTCCAATTGTTGGTTATCCATTGATGACATCAGCTCTCTCTTAGGGTTTTTACTTATTGCACGTAAGAAGACCTTTGGTGATTGAGGGTTAATTTGGAGAAGCTGAATTCTAGGGTTCATGGGTTCAAAAGGGTGGAGGGAAAAAGGGGTTATAAATGTATTTGGGTCGGGTTGTGATGAATGGGTCTTGGGCTTGGGTTATTTTATTCAGAAATTGGGCTTTTGTTTTGCCAGATTTTTGGATCTGCTTTTGGTGTTACAAGATTGGCGTTGGCCGCCGCTTTTTTTTCCGTTGTTTACTTTCTTTTGTTTTTTTTGCGAGTGGATTTTGCGTAAATAAATCACATTTTATTTTTGTTTATATGATATGTATTTTATTTATTTATTTATTTATTTATTTTTATTTTTATTTTTTTTGCCATCATGTAAAAATTATAATGATTTTTTAAGGCTTTTGCTATTTTTTTATGTTGGTTTTATACCATTTCTAATTTTTTAGAAGTAAACAGGAATGGCGACGGGCGGTCGCGTTGCGGATATGCCTTTTTTTCTTTTTTTTGGGCAGGCCGATTTTGTAGAAATAAAGTAGAATAAACTTTTATTTGATCTATTGGTTGTATTTCAAATGGTAATGGCATATCGTTTTATCGGTTCATGTAGTTTTAGGAAAACGAAAACACATAAAAAAAAGCAAACAACCTAAATAAAATAAAAATGGCTCATAAGACAATTGATATAAAGCTCAAGTTCATGACTACAATTGTGTAAAGTAAACTAAAACCCAAACCTCAATTTGTAAGTGACCATCTTCAGTTCTATTATGCATTTAAGTAGAAAGTAGGAGGTTGTTTGGTGCGGCGTTTGTCGTTATTTTTGTTTTTTTGAATGACAAAGGTGTTGCGCTGGGGCTTTTTGACGTTGACATTTGTTCCAAATAATTTCCGCCTTTTGAAATTTTTGGAGTGCGTATCATTAAGCTAATGTGTCTTATAGCATACCAATACTACAAACAACAAATAAAAGTCTCATGTAATATATAGCTCTTAATTGATAATTATAGTCATTTAAAGTATCAATTGAATAAATGGCACCACAAAATTGACCATTGATATCAACAATGCTTACAACTCTTAATGTCCATGTCAAAAAGACTATGTTAATTGATTTACAGACGGATTCGCAAATGCACATATTCATTGATACAACACCAACTTATGGCAAACAAATAAGACCACAACAATATGCATCACTGCAATGCGCTCTTCCACCACTTCATCAGCTTGTCCAAGAAATGATGAATCATATGTTTCCTCTCCTTCCATGTCAACAAAAGTTGACACCTAGAGCAAATAAAAAAATGAAAATCAATTTCACTAATAAAAATCAACATAAAAATAATCAAGTTAAGACTTAAGAGTACTACCAAAGTTGGACCAGTTGCCTTTGCTCCATGGCTTAAATCCTCCTTTTGCACACGTCTAACAGATTCCCTGACATCGTAACCCGATGATGACCTATAAAAAGCAAAAGATGTATATATTAACCTAAGGATCCTGCAAATGCAAATCAATATAATAAACTTCTTAAACACAAACTTTAGCATAAGTCAATCAGCATTTCAATTGTCCATGTTTGTTGCATAACCGTACCAACTTACGTGTTGTTTATAATCAGTGTATCGCCTACCCGATGTTGCTTATAATAATTAGCAGATTCACAACCCTGTTTATATTTCTCGGGTTCTAACAGTTGGTAAGGAATACCGCACTTGTGCCTGTCTTTGGTCCCTGCAGCGAATACCTTTTAGTACTCTTGTTCTGGAATATGGCAGGTCTTTACTTATGTAACGTGCTAGAACCTGTTGCAGTTCGATTGGTAGCGCCTAAAATGATAACAAAAATCAGAAAATTAGTTAACTGGGTCTGCAAGTTCAATAATGTTTAGCATGCCTTACCTACTGCTAGTCATCTCATTTATGAAATTGTTGCAACTTTCAAGCTAAAATTCAGTTCTTCTGAGTATGCTCGAGCCATAATTAGCCGTTAGTTTATCTTCTGAATATTGTTGTCCGTATCTGATTAGCATGTTGACCAACTCCTTTTGCCAGTGCCTTATACCGAAAATCAAGAGCTCGCAAGAGATTTTCAGATGGAATAGCGTTCTTCAATGGCAAGATAATTGTAAACTGCAAAATTTAAATACATTGAAGAATGTATCATTGTATCTGATGAAACTTGGCAATTGCAAATGCAAAAAGAAAAAAAAAAAAAAAAAAAAAAAAAAAAAGAGGATACATTTGACTGCCTTGTTAGTGGTATTTGTGGTATGCGAACAACGTTATTACAAGCGACATCATATTATCTCTTAGTACTCACAGAATACAATAACTACATAAGCACGCAAAAGCATCATATTATCTCTTAGTACTCACATAATACAATAACCACATAAGCACGCAAAAGCATCAGAAAGGCAAGTATTACCCGCAATTATCAACAAACACATTCAAGCATCCGAAAAAAGAGGATACATCCGCCACTGCTGCAAACTTAGTAACCTGAGTGATACAGTTACATGTTTATAATACATCAGTTTAAACGTTATTGAACCCACAAAATGCCTTACATGTACCTAATGACTTTCAACGACTTTTTTACATATAAAAGTGACATTTTTTTTGGCAGTTGTCAATAAATGTAGAATTTAGTAGATGCATTACCTCGGGTGGCTGTGCACACGATCCATTCTTGGCATCTCACTGTGGTTGCGGTCTCATGGTAAATGGGAGCCGACAATTTCCTCAAAGTTTCCATTGTCCATAGCTCGTGCTAATAATGATCCAACGTATTTTAGTTGACAATATTGTTGCGGCTCTGCAATTTTAGGATTTAGCCATTTAGGTAGTAGTACATCGCTTTCTAGACAGTGCAAAATCACATAGGAAGCATTTGTTATACGACTTTTGTTATACGATATTACATGAGATAATACATGAGATAATGTCCAAGTTAAACCACGATATTACATGAGATAATGTATGAGAAACAAAAGTCGTATAACAACAGTGTATGTAGATAAGCAGTGTAACACCCCCTAATTTGAAATGCGGCAGCGGAATAGAAATTAGGGTGTTACGGTGAGGATCGAAGTCATAATGATAGAAAACGACTCGAAGAGACGTTTTAAAAACATAATTTCATTTATAAATATTTGAAATACAATAGGTCCTTATCAGAGTATTATAAAAACTTGATGTTTTGAAATAAATCAAACATCATTTATTTTACATTATTATTGAAATAAAGTAAACATAATTTGAAGATTTTTGCCGCCCATTCCATGCTTGCTTCCCCTGCTAAATACCTGAGATACATGCTTAAAAGTCAACAAAATTGTTGAGTGAAATCATAGAGTTTGAATTTAGTAATCATTTTGATACACAAGTAAGATTGTATTAGAAAATACAATCAGTTTGAAAACATTGATATTGCAGTTCATATATTGCACTAAGTCTCATGACACGCAAACGTTAACAAATACCGTAAACGGCGGGTGTTTATCAAATCAATGATAAATTTTTGCCCTCGTGTAATAGGTGATTTGCCAATTCCTATTTTTACTCAAATATAATTATCACGACTAATGCGGCTAACCACATGCATATGGCATTCCGTCAAGCATTAGTGGGACAGGCTGTCAAACCTTAAATAGATCTATTCATTATATTCGCGTTCACCGCAGTGATTAATGGCTCATGAATAAGGGTCTTTTGGCAATAGCTAACTTAGGCATATATCAGTCAGGAAAGCATACAGAAAATACTTGTGATCTATTTATAACATGTATCCCCTCGCGGAGTTTTGAAAATAATTAAATGTGAGGCTATGACTCACCTTGATTGATACTGAAAATGAAGAAAATAAAGTCGGATAAATTTTATGAAAACGGCTTCGAAACACAACCTGATAAATAAATTTATCTAAGAAATTGACCAAAAACTATTCGGTGATTATAAAAAAAATAACGAATATTATATATTCGTTATGACGATTAAGTGATGTGCAGTGAAAATATTGTGATATGCATGATATGACAGAATATGATTTTTTAAAAATTATCCATCGAAGTTTTTAATCGTAACTAAAATCTTAATCTTTTTAAAATATCGTTATATATTATTAACGTTAAGTTAATAATATATACATATAAATATAAATAACATTTAAACATGATATGAAATAAATCTAAAAAATATAAAATAAATAAGAATGATAAATAAATTATGTTTAGTCTTTGTCTCCTTTTCCAGTTTTTACTTTTTTTACACTAACGATACTTGCGTTACACCGTTAGTCCTTTTTATATATTTTCAACTATAGTCCTCTATTTTTTCCAATAATCAATACAAACCTTCTAATATTAATTTTTATCACATTTTATCCTTAGATTTCTGTATTTACAAGTTTAGTCCTTGATTTTACATTTTTAGTGTCGTCGCGTTACATTTTTAGTCCAATTTTACAAAAATGATTATGGAACTTTTCTAAAAATTTCCGTAGCTTATTTATTAAGTATAAAGCTTATTTTAACTGCTTATTCATTTAAAAGCTTATTTTTATAGCTTATGGGCCTGGATCGAATAAACTTAAGGCCTGTTAAGATTTTTAGAGGCGAGGGCATGGAAAAAGTTTTGGGCTTGGCTTTGGACCATTTTTATGATTCTAAAAACATATCTTATAGGCCCAGTGGGCTTACGGATTTCAAAAGCTTAGTGGGCTTTAGTTAAGCCCACTCGACAAGCTTAAAGTTTTTATATGAAAAATTTAGTTATAAAAATTCGGTTGAGTCATTTCAAAATGGATCGATTAGAATGTCTAAACGTGATTATTTTTACAAGTTGTTTACATGAAAACTTTAGTTTGCTAGGTGGTCTATGACGTCGTGAAAAGATATGGTACCATTGTTAAACTAAATTTTAAGTTATACGTTGGTTTAGTGACATGGTTGGGTCGATTTATATTACTTGAAAACTATCAAAAATTTTCTAAGTGTTATACAATTTTTATATCGATGGATGCAAGTTAAAATAGGTGCATGAAATGATTATTACGTTACAACTATAGTGAATGGTGTGTGCTACGTGATTCCTAGGCCATCCAAGATAGAGGCAAATCACATTTCGTGTACTACGAACAACTATATACGTGAATTAAACGTGCAAAGTATAGACGTACGAAACAAAAATAACAAAGTGCATGACAATACAAATACGTATGAAATGGTTTTGAATTGGATGCAAGAGACTTACAAACACTTTTAAAGTGATCTAGAGTCGAGCTAGGTAGAAAAGGAACACAAGAATCTCGTCAAAACTATATAACCCAAACGTTATATATTATTTCAAAACCCGATTTCTTTCCTTGCTTCCAATACTCTACTACACGACTTGTAAGCTTTGTAGGAATGAAATGGAGGTCTAATTATTGCAGTGAATGAGTGTGTGAAAGATTATGAGAAGTATGCATGCAACGTACGTACTATATATACAATATATAAAACGTTTAGTAGGGAATTTCAATGTGAATTCCTCCCACACTATTGCATGTCAGTACTAGCTTATAGAGTATGATATTATAATGGTTTTAGGATGGTTTGTGAGTGCTTAAAATAAAGAGAGTGTTGGGATGATACCTATGGATGTCGACCATGCTATTTCCAAGTATACGATTCACAAAATCGTATATTACTTGAGCATACATGACCATCTTTGACATTTAACCTTAGAATCATCTTAGAAATAATATTAGGAACGTTTAGAAACAAACTAGATTCAAAACGGTTAAGTTTTGAATATAGTGTAAATCGAGTTGGGTTTGCTAAGGTCGATTACTATGCTTCTTAAAAACGTATCAATACTCAACGTAGGAACATGAGACTTGACACACTAATTGTTGGATAGTAGATTAACGAGATGGGAAAATAAAATATATAGGTCATGTGTAAAACTTAGGAATAAACGGTGTGATTTGGAGGGGGTTTGAAATGAGTCGAACGGATGAAAAACTACTAAATTGGATTTTGGGCTTGTTGGCGTGGGCTTATGAATAGTAAAGATGGATTGGGCCGAAATTAATTAAGGGTCCGGTTGGCTAATTAGAATAATTAGTGAATTTTAATTATGTTTAATAAATATAATTAGGATTAGAATTTAGGTTTAGGATTAAATAAAAAGTTTAAGTTTCGTGTAACGTGTCGAGGATTAATTCCGTCATTTCGTGAATTATATTATTTTGTGAACATCGCCAAAATAATATAATAAGAAAATTTTAAATTTTTTCGAGAAAAATGGGAATTAGAAACAATAACGAAAGATTATATATTTATTAATGATTTAATTACAAGAAATTTTTACAGGGTTCTACAAGCAGTGCAAAATCACATAGGAAGCATCTAATTTTTGGAAGTCCATGAATCAGCAAGAAGTATAACAATCAAAATACACAAAATTAGAGATAAATGCTTTGTAAGCCCCCTGGTAGAGAATGTTTAGCACGTACCTAGAAACTGTTTGGTATAGCGTGTGCTGAGCAACGATAACAGGTTCCAGTTATGTGGACGCATTTGGTTGAATCTTCCCTTCTCATTTCGTTTCAGACTGTAAGTGCGCTGCAATTCATATTTGATTCAGAAGTTTTTCACTGGCGTTGGCAAAATAAGCAGCGGGGTAGTATTTTTTTCGCCGTTTTGTTTTTTTTAAATAAAAATAAGCAGGCTATAGGTACATGCATTCATCAAAAAATTTCCCTTTCCCCATCTTCAGCTCATTTCTTACGACCAATACCTGCACAAAAGAACAAAAATCAATCAGACGGTGTTTAGATAGGCATTTACATTGACTTATTATAACAATAGGCAAATGAAACACACGCTGATTTACAAAACATGTGTACATACATACCAACAGTCGAGTATTTCTGAAAGCATGGATGCACACACATTATCCATCAGCATTATTTCATCCTTATATATGACGCTCAGGTTGGCAAGTATAAACGTGGATATCAAGTAAATAATCAATTTTTGAAAAACAAATCTATTTGATATCATAATCATATACAAACATAATTCTTATATACTATATTCATAACCAAGATAGAACTTACATTAAACATACCAATCGCAGCTTCCACGTAAGTCCTAATCACAGCAACCCGTCATCCAAATTCCTACAGACATAAACAAAAGGAAATCAATCCAAATAACTTTCCCAATTTGAGGATGAACACAAACGCCAAATAATGAAATAGTAGGCTCGTTTTAAGCTAAACATCTTTTTAGAGACATCTATATTACATCATCATGGCCTCTCTTATTTCTACCAGTAAATTATACACAGCAATATACAAAGCCACTTAGACCTGTAAAGCCCAGCCTGTTTCATTTCCGGTGCACTTCAAAAATTGTGTATTTTTACCTTGCTCGGCTGACGGAAATATTAGCTCTTTGAGATGTAGAAAGAAAACCAATCGACACATTCTCATTTCCGGTGACAGTTGGGATTATTATCACATCCTTTTCACAGCCTTGGAACCCATCAACAGTTCCAGAGAGGAATTCTTCCAGTAGTAACGGCCATTTAGCCTACTTCCGTTCACATCTGAAAACATTTTTGGTTACCAGCAAATAAATAAGTGTTATATATTTTTGGTGATCCAAACCGTATCTAACATTTCAATAAACGTTTGTAATCTTTTACATCAGCAAACAAATAACAGTGTAAAAAAATTATAAATTTCTTAAAACTTGCCTGATGAGTTTACAAAGAAACACCTCGTTGTTGCTTTTGCAAAATTTAAACGGGTTATTGCTGACTACGAACCTGCATGTGCATTTGGGTGGGTTATTGCAGACTACGAACCATAGTCAGAACCAATGAAACCTAATAACCGACGCTAAAACTTGGAAGACCATACCTGTTACTGTTCCCGACCATAGTCACATTGTCCTAAAAGTGTGTTCTCATCTCATTTTCTTTGTCAAAGCTACATGGTTCACATCTAAACCGTAAATAACCACTTTAAATAAAACTAACTGGTAAAAACAAATTATCATATATAGAATATAAAGATATAACATACCTTGATGTCGTTTGCAGCGGATACAACACTGATGCATGTGGCGGTCGTGCTGAGTAGAGCGAGGCTTGTGGCTGACCATAACGTTGACCCAGTAGAGCATGAGTTGCATGACTGCATGGCGGTTTCTGCGCATAAATGAATATACCTGATTAGTCGGATCCCGAAATTTATATATGGTTCAACACCATCACAGTCAATGCATAATCTAAGAGAGTGACCCCCAAACAATCACAAAAACTGCAATTAAAACAAAAACCCCAAACTATGAAAAAAAAACTGCAATTAACAAAAACCCCCAAAGTATCACAAAACCCTAATTTCAAATTTCATTTTTTATATATGTATAAGCTGCAAATCTGTTAAACCCCAAAAACCCCCAAACTATGAAAAAAAAACTGCAATTAACAAAAACCCCCAAAGTATCACAAAACCCTAATTTCAAATTTCATTTTTTATATAGTTTACAGCTGTAAATTTGTTAAACTATCACAAAGAGTTTCATTACTTGATCTAAGATTGCCGGATCATTCGATGCTGCCACCGGTGGCACTTCTCATCTTGCCTCCAAATCAAACTCGTATATGTGCGTGATGTAGAAGACTCGAGTGAGTGTATGTATCCGTTTTTTTTTTTATAATTAACAGATACTGGACGATTTGGGCCAGACAGCGGTTTTATGAGTGGGCTTATTATTTTTTTTACGTTTTTATCCGTTTTTTTGTACGTTTTTTGTCAGTTTTTTCCCTTTTTTGTACGTTTTATCAGTTTTTATCCGTTTTTTGTATGTTTTATCCGTTTTTGTCAGTTTTTTCCCTTTTTTGTACGTTTTATCATTTTTTTTTAGTTTTATCCGTTTTTTGTAAGTGAATGAATCGGGCTATATTGTGCATATTCTGGATTAGAAAAAAACATTAATTGCAGGCACTCGATTCAACTTTACTGGAATTAAATTTTTTTATGATATGTAATATGTTTCCGGATATTCAAGCCTTCGAATGGCAATGTTTCCTTTATTATTGTGGAAAACTAGAAGGGGGGGGGGGTTGAATAGTTTTATGTCCTTTTAAATTTATTTCCAAAATATTTTATTGGTTATAAAAACTTTCGATTCGATCTTAAGTGAGTTCAAGCAACAACCAATATAAGCAAGTCTAAACTAATATTGAAAGTATTGAAATATAATGAAGAAAAAATAGAGTTAGAAAGATCAAACCACAACACATGAATTTATAGTGGTTCGGCTACAAGGACACCTTCCTTGCCCTACTCCACTCCCCGAGTACCACACTCGAGAGTTTTCTTCACTATGTCAACAAACTCCTTATGGTGGAGAAACCTTACACACCTTGGCTTACACAAGTTAACGACACTAAGCTAAATGTCGAGTTCTAATCGTAGCTAGAACCAATCTCACACCAAATATCACACCACGTGATCTTCACACCTTAATCACACCTTCACACCTTCTTCAAGACTTCACACCGTCTTCACACCTTGTCAATCTTCACACCTTCTTCTATGCACAACTAAGTCACAACTACTAAACTAGTTTACAACACACCAAGATTCTACAATCAACAAATATACACAACACCTTAACAAATAACTATCACTAGTACTATATGAAACTAGCTATACACAACACCACTACAATAAGATGGATGTAGAGAAGTGTTCTTCTTCTTGCACTTGAATGGATGAAGCTTTGGATCACTTGGAAACAAAGACTTATGAAATATATGATCAAAGGATTTTAGATCTAGAGAAGAAGATTGGATCAGAAAGTTTATAGTGCAAAAAGGTGAGAAAAATATGTGGAATGATCCAATATTTATAGGGCCAGAAAATACTGTTGCCGGTCCCCTTAATTATAGGCCGGTCCCCTTAATGATTAAGGGGGCCGCCTAGTAAAATTAAGGGGGCCGCCCTCCTGAACGTTTGAAAAGTTTTTCTGGATAAAATTTGCCCTTTTTGGTTGGAAATTTGAAATCATATTTTTGTGGTTTAATAAAGCTTTACCAAAAATGATTTACAAATATATATAAAATGTTAAAATCATTTTATATAATGTTATGTATTAATATAAAATTTCCTTTGATCATGTAATGCATACCTTGAGTGATATAAGATGTAGAGGTAAATATTTGTCACCAAATACTTGTTTATGTCTTATTCTTGACTTAATTTGATTTAAGTTTTGTGATTATCAAACATAGGTTTATTGAGAAATATTAATAACATTCACAAACATTATTTATATCAACAATTATCATGCCTATAACATTTAGAGAATAATTAGGGATGATTTTAATTTTTACAGGATCCAAAATAAGGTGTTCCTTTGTCTTGAATACTTCTCAATCATTAATCGAATATCAAGTCTGATAAAGAAGAATAGGAAGAAGAACGAAATGCAACTAAAAGGAGAACAAGATGCAACTAAAAAGAGCATGGTCCCGAAGTCTTTAGTTGTGACCAATTGACCAATTGAATATCTAAACAACTGTTGTTAACCTTATAACCATAAGGACCCAATGGACAGAAAAAATGGACGATTTACATTTTTCCTATTACATGTTGATGCAAAGATGCTCATGATCTTAAACGTATGTTGAAGGACAGAGTTAGATAGGTTAACCATGTACCACATTTTTTAAAGGTAATCGCTTCAACATAACAGCTTAATTATTTAGTATGAGACTGATTTTGAAAGATATCAATTATTCATTGTAACTAATTTGTAAGAGGTATGTGTGCCGTTCATTGTCTTTCACGTTGAATTGAATGTCAAGTACCAGGAGGAATGTCAATTACCTATAGCTTATTTTTCATTAACTAATACCTTGCATTGATAATTGTGAATCATGTCCGTCCATTGGGCGACCTTATAATGCATGCCCCGGGCTTATAAGTCACGACCGCCCATCGGGCGGGCATCCAAACATGAATGAATTAAAATGTAAAAATACAACACATGTCCGTGTCGGGTGAATACATAATAAATAACTATAAAATAACACGTACATTATCAAATTAAAATGTAAAATTATAGGTCATGCCCGCCCATCGGGCGGACTTCGAAAACTAGTATATATATATATATATATATATATATATATATATATATATATATATATATATATATATATATATATATATATATATATATATATATATATATTACATTGATCAGTTTGTCACGATATGATTCTCGCTATGTGTGATTTTCATGTACAGAATAATATAATTAATGACTAAAAGCAAGAATACATTAGTCAAAAGTGCGGGCCAAGAAAGCAACATCATAAGAATGAGTAAACAAGAAACAAACAACTTATTTCTCCAAAATCAAGCAATAATTTGCAGAGATTATCGAATTATATTTTTATAGACTCTTTTATACTAGTTATTTATTATGCATAAAATACTTGAACAATGTATATTAGATATGTTTTATAGTATACAAAGTTACTCGTATGTTGCATGAGAAATATTTTACATATAAAATAGCATATTAGGAGTATAATTGTTAAGTAGGTAATAAGGTTATGAAAGAATAGGATTCATAAGCAATCTCAGAAAATCGAAAAGAAGGAAACCTAAAAGAAAAGGCTAGACAATTGAAAGAAAGGTATATCTTCACAGTTTGGGTATCATTCATACCCCAAAATGCAAACTATCCTCCAACAAATATTTGCATATTTATTCACCAAGATCTTGCCATTGTTTTGCAATTCACCAAACACTTCAATCATCATTTTAACAATCTAAAGCTAATCATATTAATATGGAATCAAAGGGACAACCTACAGCTGCAACTCGAGTTTATCATGACTTCGAACCTTCAATGGAGTGGGTACCTGAAGACGATTCAGATACCCTACTCGTCTATCTTCCTGGTCCGTTCTCTTACACTTATTTTAATATTTTCGTATATATTTATGTTGGCATATAATGAGTCGTTTACATAGGATGTTGTTGTCGTTTGCAAATTTGATAATCTTTATTCAAGGTTGTGCATGATGAGATTTCCTAAATATGGAAAGTGCATGGTCAATTTCATGATTTTGCACGATGTACATTAAAAGAAAATAATTGGCCCATTGGTTTAAGTTTTTCATGGGCCTTATAATTGTTTATGATCAAAATTTAGATTTGCTTGAAGTTAGAATATCTTCTTGCCCATATGTTATGTTCTCATTGTTCCATATTAAGGTTAGTATTTGAATTCATGTGAATTTATATGGGAAAATGTACAGGTTTTGCTAAGGAGCAATTGAGGGTTCAACTTAGAGCAAGAAACTTGATCATTAGCGGTGAACGAAAGCTCCAAGACAACACATGGAGTCGATTTCGCTTGGAGTTTCCAGTTTCTGAAAACTGCGATCTCAACAAAATCAGTGCAAAATTCGAAGGAAACATTCTCTATGTTAGACAACCGAAAGTGATCACTTCAACACCAAAACCTGAAGAAGAAAAGCCGACAACGGTTGTAGCACCAATGCCGACACCTCAGAAGCCTGTGGATGCATCAAAGGAAGGCCCAAAAACCACTAAGGATAAGGCCACTCAAACAACACAACCAAAAATGGAGAACAAAGAAACGGGTAAGGTTCAAGATGCTCCTAAGACGAGTGTACAAGAAAAGAAAGAAAAAATCGAAGATGACGCTAGTAAATCAAAGACCGGCGCAAAAGGTGCTAGCGAAAGCACCTTAGAAAAGAAAACAAGTGATTCAGACAACAAAAACAAGAAGCTGGCCTATGGGGAACTCGATAAAACAAGTAAAAAGGCGTTGGAAAACTATAAACGGGCAGTTGGTGCGTTTGCCACGAAACTAAAAACATCGAAGAATGCTGTGACTGCGATTGTCGTTCTTCTCATCGGGCTTGTGATTGGCATCTATGTCTCGAATTCAATCAAGTCGTGGGCAAAAGCCTGATTACATCATTAAAATGGTCTCAACTATACGTCAAAAATCCTATACATGTAATATAATTTGTGTGTGCTAAATTATCCAATAAAAGCTTATATATATGTTTACAAGAGCTCGTTAATTACTAAGTTATGTCCATTTTTCTCATATACAGTACATTTGTTAGATTATCTTCCATATTAACACTAAAGTTTTACATGTAATAAAAAAAGTATGTTTGTAATATGCTTATGATAACCAAAGTTAACATTGATTCCTCGAGCAGCTAGAAAACAAGATTACACCAAAAGCCAATAATGCCGGTACGTATTTGATTCGTGAATAGACAAACACATAAATTTAATCGAAAATCTTACTAAAGAAAGAAATATATTATGTTTTTTTGCTTTTCTTTTTTGACTTTGGGTTTGTAACGACAGCAAGTGCCACATGGAGAAATTAAAGTACCTCGTTTTTCGTTCTCCCCGTAGTTATGGGCGGCAACTAACTTTTGGACTTACACTCCACCACTTAATTATTAATCACTCTTTTAAAAAAAAAAAAAAAAAAAAAAAAATGAATTTCAACTTAAAATCGACCATCTTTGCGAAAAGCGAAGGTTCTATCGTCACCTCGTCAGACTATGTTGTCTTAACCGGGCTTACGCTGATCTCAGGTGGTAACAGGTTTCCCCCGGAAACCGTACTGCCTCCACACAAGTTTACCTTGCTGGAGAAACAGCCGGATGAAAACCGGGTCATGCTCAAGATTCGAACCCCCACAACGAGTAGCTAAAAGGTTCAAATCCATAATTGCAATATATCTCCGGAATAATATGGTCTACAAGTGGACCACAAGTGAGGACTTCCCGGGTGGCCACCCACCCGGTACTACTCCCACCTGTGGCTCACTTAACAAGTTAAGCCCCACCCACTAGACCACAAGTCCTTTGATATTATTAATCACTCCTTAATCTTTTTTATTCATTCATAGTCCACCTTCTAATTTTTTTATTTACGCATCTTGTGAAGCCCTTAATAATAGAAGTTGATTTTTGCACATTTCAATTTTTTTATTTGCACACAACTATGTATAAACATAATAAGCATCATATGACATATGGACAACTATTTACAGTGGACAACTCAAAAGTTGAAGTATGCAATTCATCTTCTTTAAGTAATTAGAACGGTACCCCACGCAATGTGGCAGCGGATACATGTAACTATATTTTGAGTTATTCAGTTATGCGGTTACACATTTAGTTGTTTTTATGCTTTATAAATAGAGATAGTTAAACCAAATAATTTTAGTTTGAACAACCAATCTACTTCCTAACAAACTTAATAACCAACTTGATTACAAACCAACCTGCCTCTTAACAAATTAATTTTGAAATCATTCCATAATAAGCAAGTAAAAGTCTGAATTTTAAGTCTTTCTAATTATATAATAGTTCCAAATACATTATATAGTAGTATAGATACTTGAAATTATATCTCCTGTTGAGTGCTATATATTTGAAATTAAAAAAAAAAAAAAAAAAAAAATAATAATAATAATAATAATAATAATAATAATAATAAAAGAGAAGAAAAAAAATCAAGTTTTATGTCTAGAAAAAGTATATCATCCAATTGTTACATTTGAGTGATGTCATAAATTGAGTTTTAGTTTGGTAACTACTTGTAGACTTCACAAAATTTGGACAATACATAGTTCACGTTAGTTCAAAGGTTTATGTTTGTTTTGTGTGCATAGGCGCTTGGAATGCTACATATTGCCACAAATTCGTAGTTCTTTCATTATGTTTATTATTAAATTAAAATAGATGCGTCTACTTCTTTTTTGGTTACTCTTCTGGGACGATGTTTTGGGAAGTTAGTGGAAGTCACATTGTATCATGAGTGTTAGGCAACCTAACTTTGTATTAATTGGCATGTATGATGAGCGTAACCTAATTTTTTTTTATTTTTTTTTTGGACAACCCCAGGTGGCGGTACCAAAATTCAAGAGCGAGGGGTATATTATACACACTATTCTTATTGAGTACGAGTGGATACCTTCAAGATGCTCAAGTTATAAGATATTTGGTCATGTTCTTAATGAATGTCCTAAGAAACATGTCTTGGATGTTATTAAAAACACGAAAACATCAAGGCAACCTATTCGTGGGGTTCAGATTGGTTCGAAGACTAAGTTCGCTTATCAACCGAAGGACCAAGGAAACCTAAGGTCAGAGGCGGAGGTTATATGGGGCAGGAAGGGGTGCTGGCCCCCCCCTAAATTTTTTGTCGTTAGTAGCAATTTTGTATAACTTTCAAGGTTTATATATATAATATTTACATTTTGGCTCATTGAAAAATCTAATTAACAAAAGTGGTATGTGAAAAAGTCAAACTAGAATATAAAAGAGAAAGTGAGAAACCAAAAATGGCAGTAACCCATCTTTTCTCTTTACCAAAAAAAAAGTTATCATCTTTTCAACGGTCATCTTTTCTCTTTACCAAAAAAAATGTTATCATCTTTTCTTCGATACAACCGCAAACCAAATGACTCGTCCTAACACTTTCGGCAATGAAGATATGCAAGAGCCGACTTCGCAATAGGATGTCAGATGATTTTCTTGTAGATAGTTTGGTGGTTTACATCAAAAAAGAAGTTGCAGAAAATTTTGATTCAGAATCCTTAATTGATGAATTCAAAAAGCTTAAAGGCCGTCAAGCTGATTTGTAATTTGTTTGCTTTAACGATGCTTTGTTGTTTTTGTTTTTATATGACTTTATGTACGAATGTTTTTATTGAAGTGGTTCGTTTTTCTTCTCAAAATTTTTTGGCCCCCCCATTCAAAATGGTCAAGCTCCGCTACTGCCTAAGGTAACGTATGATAAAAATGATACTACGGTTCCTTCTATATCGAACTATATGGAGGGGGTTGTTTAAGTGATTACATGATTAAAATCCCTATTTTTCACCTTATATCATTTAACTTCTATTATCAATAGTATTGTAGTTTTTACTTTGAATCATTTTTAGAAGAAATAAGATAAAAGTAAGGAATGCTAACAGTAAAAAAGAAAAAAATTTGTGACTGTGATAACAAAAATATGGGGTGTCTCAAAGTTATCTTACTTCTTAATTAGTGAAAACAACTCTAACATAATCACGCTAAAATTCATTAAATTAATCGGTTAAAAAGTCAACATATGATTAAGGGTCTGTTTGATTTGTAGATGGGTTTATGATTAGGATTTTGATTTAGATATAAATTTGGTTTAGAATTTGAATTTGGATTTGAGATAATAAAGAGAAAATAATATTTGTATATATATATATTATGTATTATAATATGAATTAAAATTAAAATCTATCAAATAAAAGGAAAAAAAAATAAACAATGAGTGGATGAATATTTGAGAAGGCCCACGAAAATAGAATAAAAAATAAAATCTTACCTCTCCACTTGACTTTTCTTTCTCTTCATTATTTGGAATCACTCCTTTGTTTTAATCCACTAGATTTGAAGTTTTGAACCAAACAATAAATTTTTAGCATCAACCCAAACCCATGTTTAAAAAACCGGATACCAAACACCTCCTAAAACAAAACACTTGAAGGACTTTTTAAAAGAATTTAAACTTGAGGGGAGTTAACTACTTAACATACATCACTTAAAAACTAACAAAAAAAACCCTTACACTTTCCAATAATGATCCTTGTTTTGTTTTTGTTCTCGATGTCGATACACTTTTTTCTATTCTATATATCGTCAAACTTCTATAAAAAAAAAAAGATATATATCATATATGTAGCTTTCAATCAAACCCACCACTCCTTTTTCATATCATTTCCCCCCAACTTAATATTCTCTCCCAAACCATGTGTCAGTTTTAACATGTTACTAGTCTTTCGGATTTCTTATCCATCCAAAACTTAACCCATTTACTATAATTTTATCAAGTGATACTCGAAAACACAGTGTAAAAAAGAATGGAAGACGACGGTGGTGGTGATCATTTACCACGTCGCAGAATCAGCCTCCAAGAACGCTTAGGTTTCTCTTCTTCTTCTTGTGGGTCCCCCTCATCCACCATGATCAGTACTATTCAAGACCAACAAGAACAAGAACAAGAACACGTTGAAACAACCGTTGAGACATTTGAGCATCTATCAGACGTTATTCGGATCCTACCCGACTGTATCTCACCGTCTCCAAGAATGAACCTTGCAACAGCCTTAGCAGCCGAGAGAGAATCAAGGTCAACGGGACCGTTGACTTTTGATCATCATGAGAACACGTTGACCTCAAGTACTGTGGATGTGACGTCATCTGTGACGCCAGCGAGGGTTTCGTTGATGAGATTATTGGAAGAAACGGACGATCAGGATGAAAAGGAGGAGATGAATGGAGGGTTGGATTTGGTTTGTTGTGTGTGCATGGGGAGGAAAAAGGGTGCTGCGTTTATACCTTGTGGGCATACGTTTTGTAGGGTGTGTTCCAGGGAACTGTGGTTGAACCGTGGCTCATGTCCGCTTTGTAATCGGTCTATACTCGACATACTTGATATATTCTAAGTTCGACGTACTTTGATCTTGTATATCGTTTGATTCATACCCACACGTTGATTGTATGAAACCCTATTGATTTGTCGCGTGTTTGTATTATGTAAAACCTAATCGATCGGACGCTTAATTGTATGTTATACGTCTATATTTAGATTCTCTCGAGTTTGTATTAACATTATAGGTCAAGTGGCTCAACTTCTTGTAAAGGTTTATGGACCGTGTATGTAATTGCCCTCGCTCACAAAATTTATTTTGCAACATGAAAGGATCCTAATCCGGTGTTTTGTTATATCATTGTGTATATATGATAGATCAAAACTTTCATCTTGATTGATTGGGATATGACTATGAGTATGATTGGACTATAAGTACAAATTGGATTATTAGTCATGTTGGGACAAATATGTTCGTCATGTATTATTGATGGTACTATTGGTGTTGACTAGTAATAGATCACAGTACAACGCTTCTAAAAATAACAACCATCTATTGCCTAAATTATTAGACTTGTGCCGGTAAGCTGACAAATACTCACCTCACGGCGTGAGTGTTGCTGGCAAGGCAATATGTGTCGCGTGACCCAAGCCAAAATAGCTCACGGAAGGTGAGCTCTTCAGCTCATATGATGTTGTGCCCAAGTGGGCACTCTCAATGTTTTTATTATTAAATATTTAGTTTGTAAGTGTATGAGGGTCATTTAGTGAGTTACAGAGTATTTTGTATAAAAGTTAATGGAAAGTGAGGGAGTCGGGTGATTATTGGAGGTGAAAAGTGAGAAGGCGTTATGGGTGAAAGAAAGCTGATGTAACGCTAAGGTGGAAAGTTAACTCTTAAGTTACGATATCTATTCATTTATAAGCTAGACTTCAATTTGTGGCTTTATTCATTTCGAGGTAAAGTTTCCAACATCATTTATTTCATCAACATATTTTAAAGTGCAGATTTAGATAATCTCTTCCACTTTCGAATGATTTTTAGAGAAGCATCAAATTTTGGAAACACCAACATTCAATTAATGGATGCCTTTTAAAGGATTGTGGTGTCTATCGCGCACACTATATTTATCGTTCAACTCACGTGTTTGTATCATGAACAATATATTGTTCACCGGTTAAAAAAAAAAACCGTTGTTTCAAAAGAAGGATTCAATGGTTCATTTAAGTGTTCAGGTTTTCAAAATTGATGATCGTTCATAACTCTTATGTGCATTTAGTCGCACTCAAGATCTTGGCAAATTTGTAACACATTCAATCTTTAACTTTGTTTAAGGATGTTTATAACTTTTATATATTCTTGTTTTTTCAGCCAAAAGAAAAAGAAAAACTATCCCGCTAAAAGGCATCGTGAATGAAATCAGATATATATTGGATTATCACACTATGCCTCTTAAGTCCTTGACCTATTGTTTGAAAATGTACGGTTCAAAACTTCAAATCCTATCTAACACAAAGATGTGTATATAACAAAAAACAGATCACGTTAAACTGACATGATTGATTGTATAAACATCCTCATTCGGCTAACACTTAGGATGACCCCATCTCTAACTAATTCAACAATTCTAGTAATATGGTTAACTGTCCAAAGTCAAGCCCGTTCTAAAGTGGCCCAATACATGGTCCAACCCATGTTCTACACCAAATTTAAGTATCAAAAACTTGTGAAAAAAAATATATATGGTCATATATTTAAACTAGACGAGTACCCGTGCATAGCAACGGGATTTTATAGCGACAAATAGTTTATTAATAAAAAAAAGTTTATAGGTTATAAACGAAAAATAATAAAAGTTTGAAAATTTGGGAACTAAACATAATGTTTTGAAACCTGGTTCGACCAGGGTGGTTCAACCGGTTGAACCATTTCGGTCGAAAAATGGGTCGATTTAAACCGGGTCAACTTGCTAGGTTGGGTCGAAAACGGGTCAAATTAAACTGGGTCAACCCGCCGGGTTTGAAGCGTCCCGGGTCAACCCGGTTTGTATTTTAATTGGTTGTATTTAATTTGGTAGATATGTTTTAATTGGTTGTACAATGTGAATAAATCATTGTACTTTTAAGTAATGGATAATGTTTTGAAACCCGGTTCGACCCGGTTGGTTCAACCGGTTGAACCGTTCCGGTCGAAAAATGGGTCGAGTTAAACCGGGTCAACTTGCTAGGTTGAGTCGAAAACTGGTCAAATTAAACTGGGTCAACCCGCCAGGTTTGAAGCGTCCCGGGTCAACACGATTTGTGTTTGATTGGTTGTATTTAATTTGGTAGATATGCTTTAATTTGGTTGTACAATGTGAATAAATAATTGTACTTCTAAGTATTGGGGTGTTTTAATAAGAGTATTAATTACATTTCACTTTCTCTCTCATTTCACCATTGTTGAAAACTCAACATTTCACTTTTGACCATTTTTCTATTATAGATAGTATAGATGTAGGGGTAGCAATCGAGTCGTGTTTGGGTTGGCCTATTTGGGTTCACGGATTTGTGGGGTAGTATAATCTCTACCTAAATACGACTCGTTTATTAATCGTGTCAAGAAACTCAACCTTAACCTAGACCTGCATATCACGTGTAACTCGTTAAACCGTTTATGTAAGTATGTCGAGCAGTGAAGAAGGTTGTCGGTTTGTCAATTCAACATGTTTATCCAAAAATGATTAAATTATATACGAATAACTATACAACAGTTTTAACGATATTCGATTTATAATCGTAATTCGTTGTCATATTAAGTATATAACATAATGTATTATATATATATATATATATATATATATATATATATATATATATATATATATATATATATATATATATATATATATATATATATACACTTAATGTGGGGAGGATGTTGGTGCGACACTGTAGCTGCTACAGTGCTTGATACAGTGGTTGCTACAGTAACATATATATATATATATATATATATATATATATATATATATATATATATATATATAGTATTAACGGTCGTTAGTTATTTAACGGCTGTTAACTAACGACCGTTACTTTTCATCTCAGCGGTTCATTGCCAATTTAATCCTCACATAATTTACATAAATGGTCCTTCACGTTATACATCAATTGCAAAGTCAGTCCTAGGTAAATAACTTCACGTTAAGTAGCTAACGACAACAAAAGAATTCCGCAGCA
>JARVZY010004348.1:0-26737 GCA_030686995.1 Artemisia argyi
GAGCATGACCAAAATTGAAAATGGGGTCAAATCATGACCAAACCATGAAATGCCCGAATGTTTTTGGCCTATTTTCCCTAAAGTTAAACTTTAAAAAGAAACATAAAAATTTATGTCAGTGTACGAAATATAACCACTTTTGGTCCCTTAAAAAAAAATTAATGCTTTCTACTTAAATTCATGTTTTTTTTTTTGAAAATTGACTTTTATTGGGGAAATTCAAGTCCAATTTAAAACCCGATGGGAGGAAAACCTTCAACTTAAATCGCCTGAAGGCACGACACTTAAATTGAAGTAATAAATGAAAAGAAGACTAATCAATTTCTATTTACTAAAAAAAAAAGGAATAAAATTTCAATTTTCCATGTGCAATAAATTCACACAAGACTCACACAACAAAACATCCCATACTTCTCATCCCACAGTAACAACTATAAACCCCACAAATCCTACAGTCACAAGCTATTTAACCAACACGTGGCTGTTTTTTATTCGTTACCTGGTTTCACAATATTTTTGTTTGTTGTCACATTATCTGTCTGTATATATATATTTTTTTTGAAAGGTTAACTTCATTCAATACCACTTGTGAGTCGTCAAAACGAGGACCGCAAGGAGAACCACAATTACATCAATCCAAATGGGCAAATATACCAATCATTCCAATCTATGTTTTTAAATCTAAATCTATTTCTAATCCAACATATGTAACGTAAATATTTTAACGAAATTTGGGTTTGGAATATAAAAAGCTGGTCATTGTTAAGGTATTATGTTTCATTTCATGATCATGGTTTTTTATATGTTTTTGTACTAATTGGTGTTCTGTGTTTATGGAATGTTAGTTTGTTGATGTGTTTATGTTAGCATGTTAAATTTATAAAGCGAAACGGTGTATGAGAAGTGATTTGTACACTAGAGTATAATTTTACATTTTTTTTGGTGTGTTTGGGTTTCCTTTCTAAGTGATTAATGTTTATAAAACCTTCGAACCAGCCTATTAAAATTTGTTTATGCTCTCATTTTAGTAAGAATAAGTACTTAAATACAAGCATAGCGATATTGCTTAAAGGAGATAATAGCAATCCTTCATACACTCCCATCATATATACCGCGGACACTTTTTGTGACTGATTTTTACCTTTTGGGGTTTGTGATTGCGTATTTAAGTTCTTCATTGCTTATCACGTTGTTTTAAGCTGAAAAGCACTCCCAAATAATTTTAAAAATTGCTTATATCTGCTTATTTTAGAAAACATAAGCACTTGAAAGTATGCATGTTGAATATTTTGAAAGCAGATAATCCTATGCTAGCACCCACACTGTATGATTTTGATGGATTTTCCATACATGACTCTCTGTTTCACTCAGGGTAAATGGTAAAAAAAAAAAAAAAAAAAAAATGGTTGCTACATTTTAGTGATTTTTATTTTTCACATAGATTGATCTTTGATATTTGTTGTATAGTGTTTACATGAGATGTTACCAAAGTTAATTTTAATAACAGACAAAATTCCTTCTGCAATCCCAAAGCTTGTTTGTTTAATTGGTCAAATAAGTGAGTAATACCAAAGAAAAAATAATCTTTTTTCATTTGCAATTTGGGTTTGTTTCATCATATACATGTTACATGCATGTTAAATGATACAGTAGCAAATGTGAATTTCCATGCTTAAGAAAAAAATAGCCAGAATTGTCAACTTGCCGTTGTAAGCGTAAATTTGAGTTTAGTTTGATACATTTGCAGCTTTGAGATTTTGTATTTGACTACGGCATTTTAATCATGTATGTTGCTGCTACTTAGTTACTATTGACGAAAATGTAAAAAGTTAAGAACTTGATCATAAAATTATAATCTGTTTGCTATGCAGATTATTGAAAGCATGAAAGATCCAAGTTACGCTCCTAGTTGCTGCTAATCTTGATCACTGCGCAGTATGGCTTCAAGACTGGTTGTCTCTAGACGACGGCTTCCTGGATTTAGATGCTTGGTAATCTTGATACTTGTGCCAATATGTTTTACAATAATCTTTAACCACTATGAAAAGATCACATACTTCTTGAGGCCGATATGGGACACACCACCTCGTCCATTACAGCACGTGCCTCACTATTATGCTGAAAACGCTTCTATGGGTACGATCTGTAAACTACATGGATGGACCTTACGGTCTAAACCACGTAGAGTATTTGATGCTATCATATTCAGCAACGAGTTAGACTTGCTTGAAGTTAGATGGGGTGAACTTGATCCGTATGTCACTAAATTCATCATTCTTGAATCAAATGCTACTTTTACGGGTATCCCAAAGGCTCTCACTTTTGCTGAAAACCGTGAACGTTTTTCCTTTGTTGAGGATAAAATTGTTTATGGTTTTCTTCCTGGTGAATTAGCATCTAAAGGACAGCGTGTAAAACCGTTTTCTGTAGAGCGACACCATCGAGTGTCAATGAATGATTTGATTAGGAGTTCGGGTATTTCTAATGGGGATATACTAATTGTAGCGGATACTGATGAGATTCCTAGTAGAAATACTATTAAGCTCCTTCAATGGTGTGACGGGTTGCCACCAATTTTGCATCTTGATATGAGAAAGTATCTGTATTCTTTTGAGTTTCCAACGGACCCAACGTGGAAGGCTACAAGCCATATCTACCATCAGAATACTCGTTACATGCATTCACGCCAAACGGAGCTTGTTCTTTCTGATACAGGATGGCATTGCAGCTTCTGTTTTAAGCATTTGAGTGAATTTGTGGACAAAATGAAGGCATATAGCCATGCAGACCGTGTCAAACACAAAGAACACTTGGATCATAAGAAAATCCAGGAAAAGATTTGCAATGGTGATGATCTTTATGACATGTTACCTGAAGAGTATACTTTCAAGGACTTGATTGGGAAGATGGGATCTGTACCTCGTTCGGCTTCAGCTGTTCATCTACCAACTTACTTGATTGAAAATGCAGAAAAGTTCAAATTTCTTCTTCCAGGGGGCTGTTTACGCCCACCTGAGTAGGTAAGTAGCTTAAGTAGGTAGCATTGTGTTGGTGTTTCATGCCAAAATATCATCTTTACTAGTCCTTTAAACTTGTTAACGCTTCGTTATGATCTTGGACTAAAACTTTCTAGTCACAATATCATCTTTGCCAATCTTTTTTAGTTTCTTGATAAATACAAAAGCCTTATGTTAGCGTTTTCAAAATATCATCTTTGATCATCCTTTTAATTTGTTAACGTCATCTGGCATTATAACTTTTAAGTCAAAAAGTTACTTTGCCAATCTTCTCTTAAAATATAGATAAGCACTCTTCCAAAAAATTTCGATTTCTTGATAAACAGGAAGCTGCTTGGTTTTTATTGCCAAAATGTAGTCTTCGGCTATCTTTTTGATTGATTCCTTATTATCGAAATCTCATATTTGCCACTTGTTTCTGTTTCTTGATTGATACTCTGTAGAAAGCTTTGACCTAGTGGTTTTTGTCAAAACTCAAAATGTAAATTATGCCCATCTTTATAGTTTGTTAACATTCCAAAATCATCTTGGATTGAAACTTACCTGATCCTGTTTATTGTTCATTGATAATAACCACAACAGCACTCTTTCGGATAAGTTTTTAATACCAATATATGCCGATAACATGTGTGTGTATGCTACTATACCCGTATAGATCCTTTTACTGTTACCACGTTCATTTTGCGATGTATGGTGTGAAGTGAACAGACGATTTGATCATAACTGTCACATTGGCTTGATGTGATTAAATTTAGATGAAACCCAAAATTAGGAAAACGAAAATTTTGATGTCCATTACTTGCATTTTCACAAAAAAGGATTGTTAATGAAAAATATTTGTAATAGCAAGCATTTATTTGAAATTTCGCAAGTTTCTTTTTTGGAAAGAATAATATTATTAAATTAAATACTAGCAAGAAGCTAAAAATTAGAACGAAGCTAAACCACATTTCATATTTTTGACCGAAACGATCCTAAAGTTACAACGATCCTAGATATTGAGGAGCCTGTGTCATCATACGCACACAAACAAATCACATAACCACTTGAGAGCACGTATTCACTCGGTCAAAAACATGAAAACGGGTGAAATACCGACCATGACCGCAACTCAAGTTTTATTCCTATAAACTACTCACAAAGAAACCTTCGGAACCTCAACCATTACTTGAGCATCATCAGTACTTTGTGTTAAAATATGCATTGACATAAACATTCATTTTGTCTATTTTATATGATAATGGGTTGGTGTGACCACCAAGCATATAAATAGTACTTACAAATTTGGTCCAAACTGGAACCATAATATCGAATCTAAAACAACCATTGTTCTCAGAATTTAAACCAGATTATTGACAATTCTTATCATTTAAATATATCTGAATTAGAGTACATTATCAAATTCACGTTTATACTTTATTGTTTGTACTTACAATATCAGCTTTATGTTACTTTGTCATTAGCTTGAAGGCCTATATATGAGCCTATCCATCTAATATATTTTTGGGATAATTCCTAATATGGCCCGATTGTTCAATTGATTTGTTTTTTCATCATAATTCGGAGTTTCTGTATTTACATCAGGCAACTTGGCAACTCGACCCATATGACGCCAAGTGTCCGACATAAGGGCCGCCAGTTGCCCAAAAACTACAGATTGCCTTGGTCTAAATACTCAAACTCCGAATTATGGGGCAAAAAAGCAAATCAATTGGGCAATCGGGGCATATTAGGAATTATCCTTATATTTTTGTATGAAAAAATTGATGATTTTGATGATCTAATGTTAGAGCTGCTAACTTTTTTTTTGTTGTCGACTTGATTATTGTTGACGTGTCCGTCTGGACGTCATGATCCGGACGTCACGCTGTTAGCCGAGCGTAATCCGAAGGTGCGACGCTAGCCGAATACTTTACTATTATTAAAAGGGATAAGGACCCCCACACATGGGCACGTGTACTCTGACAGCCACCCTATGAACCTAACCTAGGATCAAAGTACTGTTCGTAGGGACTGTTGGCGACTGACAACTATTCAACTAGGGCACTGTTCACAAGTACAAGCAGGTAAAGGTTGGGTAGTATAAATACCCCAACCCCATTTATTATTCCAACAACACACACACAAGCATTTACTCACATTTATCACAATACCCCTTCGGTTTTCATATTCTTACTCTCACGCCGGAGCTTGGTCCTGGGATAACACCCGGGGCGAGGCTAACGAGTGTTTTATCATTTGTGCAAAACTAAAACCGAATCAAAGATCGAAGCCTGCCGATAGTAATCTCCCGAAGAGCAAGATTTTACCTCAACAAATTGGCGCCATCCGTGGGACCCGTTATCTTATCTACCTACTGATAGCATGACGGACCTTCCACCTCTGACCCCCCTCACAACAACAGGAGGAAACGGTGCCAACACGGACGGTCCGGAAGGTTCTAACCGGAACGATCGTGATTCACCGAACGTACAAGATTTGATACAAGGGCACCTGACAGCCCTGAAAGAGTTGTTCAAAGAACACAATGCTCTGGAAGGAAATGTCCTTAAGCCAATACGGCTGGATTTCAGTGAAGATGACGGTAAGATCCCGGGCAATAGAGAAGCCAAAGATAAAATGGAGGAAGATTTAGGAAAGCCTTACAAGTCCATAGCTAAATCGCCCTTCGCTCGAAGAATAAACGAATTCTCTGGACCATCGCACCGAATGCCGAGCAACCTGAAGTTGTACGATGGGTCCACAGATCCGGATGACCACTTGAACAGATTTGCCGGAGCGGCCAATCAGGGAGAATGGCCGATGCCGGTGTGGTGTCGGATGTTTCAGCAAACACTAGACGGGGCAGCACAGGGTTGGTTTAGTCGCCTGGAACCTGGTAGCATCAACACATGGGACGAGCTAGAGGAGCAATTCACTACTAGGTTCTCCTTGAGACAGAAGGGAATTAAGGATCCGACAGAGATATTCAAGATTTCGAGGAAGGCTAACGAAACCTTGCCTGACTTTAAGGAAAGATGGACCGACGAGGCGAGTTACATTCCGGGAGTACCAGATCTCATGCGTATATCAGCTTTTATGACGGCCCACAAGTGTCCGGAGTTGGCCAAACGTTTTTCCGACCAAGTGCCCCGGACGGTGAAAGAGATGATGACGAGGGTCGATGACTTTGTCAGGGCAGAGGATGCGTACAAGACCACAGAACTCCCAAAAGGAGAATTCCCAGAGGGTAATCGGAGGATCAGTTATCCACTAAAGTCCGAGAGGTCCAGGGGATATGCTGAATGACGAAGACATGACCGCCGAGGTGACTTTCGTTTCCGAGAACCATACACTCCTTACGTTGCTCCGAGGGCAGATCAAAACAGGGGAGATTTTCGGAAAAAAGATGGGTGGAAGCCGGAGAGCAATCGACCAGGGCTAATGGCACTCAGGAAACAACCCAAGGAGATACTTGCTACTGAACACCAACTCCGACTTCCACATCCTCCTCCGTTGGTGGGGAAGCCAAGCAGGGAAAATGCAGACAGATATTGTGACTACCACGGGGAGAAGGGGCATTATACCAACGATTGTCACATGCTGAAGAGACAACTCGAAGCGGCCCTAGAATCTGGAAAGCTAGACCATCTGATCCGGAACGTAAGGCAGGGAAAAGAGCCGGTCCATGAAGGGAACAAAGGAAAGAAAAAGGTGATAAACATGATCGGAAGCGTAGGAACAACGAAAAGAAAGGCTAGGGAACATGAGGAGCCATGGATGAAGGTCCCCATTACTTTTCCTCCGATACTCTCGGACGATGTATCCGAAGAGCCTCTCATAGTGGAAGCAGAAGTTGAGGGATATTTGATACGGAGGATCTTTGTGGACGAGGGAGCCTCAGTGGAAGTTATGTACGAGCACTGTTTTAACAATTTATACCCTTCGATTCAATCCAAACTCAAGAAATCCGGGTCACCGTTAGTAGGGTTCTCGGGAGAAATAATCAAGCCTATCGGAAAGATAGAGCTGGATGTATGTTTTGGGGACCATGGGCTATTCCGAAAGACCAAGATGAAATTCTCAGTAATAAGGTCACCCTCACCCTACAACATTATATTGGGAAGAACCGGTTTAAGAGAGCTTAAAGCTATACCCTCTACCATCCATGTTATGATGAAATTTCCCACTCCGAAGGGAATTGCAACCTTGGTTACTAGAGCAGCAGCGATCAAGGAATGTCGTGGGTTTGAGGAAGAATGGATAGGTTCGGAGGAGGAGACCACAGCCGGAATAGACCTCGAAAAAGGGACGGAACATGGACTTACAGAAGAGGTCATGATCTACCCTGCTTATCCGGAGCAATTGGTGACCATCGGGAAGGGATTCTCAAAAGAGTGTCGAAGAAGCTTGGTCGAATTATTAAAGCAAAGTAAAGACGTATTCGCGTGGTCACCCGTTGACATGACGGGTATACCACGCCGCTTGGTGGAACATAATCTTAATGTTAGATTGGAAGACACTCCGGTAGCACAAAAGAGACGGACCTTCTCACAGGAAAAGAATCAAGTGATTGCCGATGATGTGCAAGAATGGTTAAGAGCAGGGATCGTCCGGCCGGTGAGGTACCCCACTTGGATATCAAATCCGGTACTAGTGAAAAAATGTGATCGGAGCTGGAGAATGTGCATAGATTTTAAAAACTTAAACTCGGCCTGCCCAAAAGATTACTACCCTCTGCCGGAGATCGACTGGAAGATCGAGTCCGTAATGGGCTTCCGGTACAAGTGTTTTCTGGATGCATATAAGGGCTATCACCAAGTTCAAATGGCTGCCGAGGACGAAGAAAAAATGGCATTCTACACAGAACAAGGAACTTATTGTTACACCAAAATGCCATTCGGTCTGAAGAATGCCGGAGCCACATACCAACGTTTGGTAGACTCGGCGTTCCGTCCGCAGATAGGAAGGAATTTAGAAGCGTACGTAGATGACATGGTTATCAAAAGTAAAACAGAGGTGGATTTACTAGCGGACATGGCTGAAACTTTTGACAATCTAAGGAAAATAAATATGAAACTAAACCCTAAAAAGTGCTCATTTGGTGTCGAAGAAGGCAAGTTTCTCGGCTACATGGTGACTTCCGAGGGCATCCGGGCAAACCCTAGGAAAGTTAAAGCCATTACAGAAATGAAATCGCCAAGAACCCTGAGGGAAATGCAAAGTCTTAGCGGCAAGTTGGCAGCTCTCAATCGCTTCTTATCACGTTCGGCAGAAAGGTCGCTCCCTTTTTTTGAAACACTCAAGAATATCACCAAGGAGAACAAGGATGAGTACAGATGGACCTCGAATGCCGAAGAGGCATTTCAAGAAATGAAAAGGTTAATCTTGGAGCTTCCCTCGTTAACGACCCCTGTTCCAAAAGAAGATCTGCACGTATACCTGGCGACGGCTTCACGGGCGGTAAGTGCAGTGCTGGTCGCTGAAAGATCTGGAAAACAGTTACCCGTTCATTACGTCAGCCGGACGTTGAATGAAGCGGAAAGAAATTATGCCCCAATGGAGAAGCTGGCGGTCTGTTTGTTACACGCGTCTCGGAGGCTTCGAAGGTATTTCGAGGCACATCCGATAAAAGTGATCACGGATCAGCCGATCAGGCAGGTCTTAAACAAGCCGGAGGCATCAGGAAAGCTGGCTAAGTATGCGGTGGAGTTAGGCGCGTACGATATTAAGTACGTTTCCCGAAACGCTATCAAGGGACAAGTGTTGGCAGATTTCCTAACCGAAATACCGGTAGGGATGGTTGAACGGTATGCAAAAGTGAAAGGCAGACAGATCTGTGAGATTACTGAGAAAACGGAATGGACGTTGTATACTGATGGAGCCTGTAGTAAGAAAGGTTCCGGAGCAGGTTTGGTGCTCATCAGCCCCACGCAGGAAGAATTTACCTACGCTCTGAGGCTAAATTTTAAAAGCACAAACAACGAGGCCGAATATGAAGCACTGTTAGCAGGGTTGCGGATAGCCGAACAAATGAAGGTTAAGTCTATAATTGTCAAGGTTGATTCAAGATTGGTAGCAAGCCAGATCAATGGGAATTTTGTGGCCGCTAAAGACAGCATGATAAGATATTTGGAGAAAGCAAGGCAGTATATCGGAAGGTTTGACAATTTTAAGATCCAACACATACCGAGAACCCAGAATCAGAAAGCAGACGTACTTAGCAAACTCGCCTTGGTGGCTTTCGATCATTTGACGAAAGAAATACTAGTGGAAGTTTTAGCAAAACCCTCCACCGAAGAAACTGAAGTGCACATGATAGTGGAAGAAGAAGGCCCCAATTGGATGACCCCGATCATTAGGTGTTTGGAAGAGGGAGTATGGCCGGAGAATGCAAACGAAGCAAGAAGTCTGCGCATGAAGCTTCCCCATTATGTGATGGAGGAAGGTGTTCTTTTCAAAAAGTCTTATCTAAACCCAATGCTCCGTTGCGTAGGTCCGTTGCAATCAAATTACATCATCAGGGAGGTACATGAGGGAGCTTGCGGCATGCATTCCGGTCCCAGATCAGTGGTGGCAAAGTTAATCAGACAAGGATATTACTGGCCTACGATGCACTGCGACGCAAGAGAGGAGATCCGGAAGTGTGATTCCTGTCAAATACACGCACCTGTGCCAAAGCTGCCCAAAACTTTCTTAACTTCAATCATGGCCCCGTGGCCATTCTATCAATGGGGAATGGATGTTCTGGGACCATTTCCGGAGGCCCCAGGGAGGGTAAAATCTGTCATCGTGGCCATAGATTATTTCACAAAATGGATCGAGGCCAAACCTCTGGCAAAAACGACAGGGAAGGAAGTAAAAAAGTTCGTATGGGAAAACATTGTATGTCGTTTCGGCCTACCCGGAGTAATAGTAACGGACAATGGAACAAATTTTGTGAACGATCCCTTCAAAAGCTGGTGTGCACAACTGAAGATCAGGCAGATGAACACGGCCGTTGCGCATCCGCAGGCCAACGGTTTAGTAGAGAGGGCAAATAAATCCCTCATGGAAGGGATCAAGGCAAGATTGGGCAGAGCAAGGGCCGGTTGGGTAGATGAATTGCCCAATGTATTGTGGTCTCACCGTACCTCACTCAAAACCAGCAACGGTGATACACCCTTCAGCTTAACATATGGAAGTGAGGCAGTCATACCGGCGGAAATAGGGATGCCAACTCATAGGACCATGATGTTCGACGAAAACCGCAGTGAGGAAGATCAGCTCCTGGTGCTTGACCGAAACGAAGAAGAGCAGCGCCTAAATCTGGACTTGTTGCAGGAAAGAAGAGAAGCAGCTGCAATACAAGAAGCTAAGTACAAAGCCAAGGTAGAACGATACTACAACCAACGGGTGAAACCGATGAACTTCCGAGTAGGTGATTTCGTCTTTAGAAAGAATGAAGCAAGCCGAGTGGAGAACCAAGGGAAGCTAGGACCGAATTGGGAAGGCCCGTACAGAGTCATTGAAGCGTACGACAACGGATCTTATAAGTTACAAAATATGGATGATACGGAGGTGCCGCGCACTTGGCATGCCATCAACCTCAGAAAGTGTTTCTTATAAAAACTGTTATTGTTAGAATTCCAAAGCTTTTGTATTATGATGCTTTTATATTATGATGTTGGCAATATATTAATGAAATGTGTAGCTTCCCGCCAGGGGAACGTTACAATTTTGTGAAAAATCATGAGATACTTATGTCTCCGGAGGCTGGCCCCCTTCGGTAGACGATAAATGCCCGGGCGATCAAAAACGCTGCGGATGCCCAAAATTCTTTTTGGATGCCCGAATAAACATCTATGCTTCGGACGCCCGCAGTATCAGCGGATGCCCGGACAATTATACCGCTCCGGATGCCCGAAAGCAATAAACATCTATGCTTCGGACGCCCGCAGTATCAGCGGATGCCCGGACAATTATACCGCTCCGGATGCCCGAAAGCAATAAACATCTATGCTTCGGACGCCCGCAGTATCAGCGGATGCCCGGACAATTATACCGCTCCGGATGCCCGAAAGCAATAAACAGCTATGCTTCGGACGCCCGGACAATTATACCGCTCCGGATGCCCGAAGACAACTCGGTTGATTAGACCAAAATTAGTCTGAATGCCCGAGCGGTCATAGCCGTTCCGGTTGATTAGACCAAAATTAGTCTGAATGCCCGAATGGTAATAAGTCAATCCGGGCAAAAGGATGATATAAAAAAAAAGGGGGGGGGGGGAAACTGGAAAATATTAATACAAGCGTCACAAACAATGGCTGTACAAATAGTAATCAAAAGAAACATCCAATATATACGAGTGTAAACCCTCGTGAATGTTACAAAAATTAAGATTACAGAAATTAAGGTCCACAATGAAGATTACAAAAACATCGACTAAGCCGGAGGGTTGACATTTTCCCCTCCGGATGCAGCTATCTGATTACCTTCTATCTCTACATTAACATGGGTGGAAGTGTTTGTCAAACCCACAGGAACTGGGGAGTCAGGAAAGAGGTTCATGAGGTCGCCCAACGGAAGACGATGAGCATCACAAATCTTCTTGATATAAGGATAGTCAAGGGAGAACAGCTTGTTGAACTCTGCCTTCCATATCTTTGGAGCATCAGGATTCAGATGTCTTGAAGTGCTCATGATCTTCTCAGCGTCTTCCGCTTTCCTAGAAACTTTGACCCCACCTTCGCCCCGTTCGGCTTTCAAAGGAGAACCAGTTGCCCTGCTTGCAGAGTCTATAAAATACCCAAAATAATGACACCGTTAGTCTCTCGTCCAAGCTGTGACACCGGATCTCAAAAAGGGTCACACGGTTTAGCCCTATCGGCACTATTTGAGAGAAATGGATCCTAAAATGTTTGATCACTTGTAATAAAAAGCGGGAAAATTGAACCCTAGCACCTCCAAGATCTAACTGTTGGGTGTATATTCCTATCTTATCCGAAGGCAACCTATCCATTGTCAGGTTGGGGTCCGGAAGGCTAGGATGGAGGTCGGCCGGGATATGGTATGTTGAAATAATAGCGTCTAAGTCCGATTGGGACAACTGAGAGGTATGGAGGTGCATGTCAAATTTTCCTACCGGTCCTTCTTCAGCCATGTTTAAAAGATACCGAAGGGGATTGAGTTATAAGAAGGAAAGAAGAAGTATGTGACTAACCTCGGACGAATGGCGGAACGTTCGGAAGATGATGACAATAGAGCTCTCGGATGATAGTAGAATAAAAAACACAGCGTGAAAAAGAAATGAGAAGTAACGGCCCTTATATAGGGATACTGGGAATACATTGGAAGAAGTGAAAACGTCTCATCAGTCATAATGACGCTGACGTGGCGTCATCCTGGTCATACACGTGAATAGAAAACTGCGTTCGACGGAGACACTGTAGCAAAAACGAGGCAAAAGCCCACTAGACAGCCTCATACTAAATGGGCTTAACCAGGCCCATCAACAAAACTAGCAAATCAGCCCAACCAGTTGCAACGATAATGGGTTAAAAAAAAAAAAAAAAAAAAAAAAAAAAAAAAAAGGGGGTGAAAGGTGAACAAGTATTTCCGAGCCCAATATTGCACTAACGATAAGGGATCGATAGTCCAATACTGGGAGGGGGACATGTTGACGTGTCCGTCCGGACGTCATGATCCGGACGTCACGCTGTTAGCCGAGCGTAATCCGAAGGTGCGACGCTAGCCGAATACTTTACTATTATTAAAAGGGATAAGGACCCCCACACATGGGCACGTGTACTCTGACAGCCACCCTATGAACCTAACCTAGGATCAAAGTACTGTTCGTAGGGACTGTTGGCGACTGACAACTATTCAACTAGGGCACTGTTCACAAGTACAAGCAGGTAAAGGTTGGGTAGTATAAATACCCCAACCCCATTTATTATTCCAACAACACACACAAGCATTTACTCACATTTATCACAATACCCCTTCGGTTTTCATATTCTTACTCTCGCGCCGGAGCTTGGTCCTGGGATAACACCCGGGGCGAGGCTAACGAGTGTTTTATCATTTGTGCAGAACTAAAACCGAATCAAAGATCGAAGCCTGCCGATAGTAATCTCCCGAAGAGCAAGATTTTACCTCAACAATTATGTTTTTGTCGTACGCAAGTATAACAATTTACGTGTACTAAAGAGTACCATGCATGCTTTTGAATTTGTTAGGTTAAGTCAGTGTCCAATATCGAATCTCTCCAGGAAAAAAAATGATATTGGTCATGCTTATTTGAGTTTCTCTAGTGACTTTTATTTGTAATAAACTAACGATTTTGCTAAATAAAACACTAAAGATTGTGATAACGAGTCAAGTGTATTACTATGCCAAAAATATTACATAACGTTTTATAAAAGCATAGTTGTTTTAGGACATCAAATCGAAATCATAGCTTTTTCGTATAGGGTTTTCCTTATATTAAATTTTGTTCTAAATGAAAGTTCCCTATTTTTAATAGATGAATTGGTTCACTCAAAAAGAGTACAATCAATACATGTCTTTTTGGTTAAAGTTGATGAAAATAACTCGTTTTTAACAACGTGGCTCTTTGGATCCATTATAAATGGTAAAGTTCTGCAATAATAATAGAATTTATATATTTGCTAGTCAAAAGTAATTTCCAAGAAATGAGTGTCCTTTAAGTTTTAAGTGGTATAGGTTAGAATGTTTGTAACAATATTAACATAAAATAGTAATAATTATTTGCCGATGTTGACTTCTTTAAAATAGAAATATGCACACAATTAATTTCTTTCGTATTTTATTTGCACCGTTCTTGAATGTGGGTGAGATAGACGATGGTCCAAGACATCCAATTTTTTTATTTGATTTATAAAACTAAATAGTTGTTATATATATATATATATATATATATATATATATATATATATATATATATATATATATATATATATATATATAAAGATTCAGTCCCTTTATAAATGCGGAGGCTTCATGCGTAAGTACGTTCATTTAATTTTCATGCTTCATGGTAAGTACATTGGTGTGGAATTAGTGATTCGAGTTGTATTTCATGCATGCCTCATTCAATAGCACTAAAATGTGAAGAAGATCAAGTGTCCCTGCGGTTATTGTGGAGCCTTAAAGAGATGACTTCCAATCTTCCGAAGTCTTAAAGATTAGTGTTTATTTACCTTAAAATCTGACTTTAATGCCTGCAAAATGAATGACACATTAACTCAAAGTGTGTCCTTTCGTTTGCAGTAACTCACATTATAGCTACTATAAATAAATGGGAAGAAGTAGTGGAGGGTGAAAATACATACATGTTCAGGTGAGTTGACTGAGTTCTATGAATTCTTTATTCATGTTATATAAGTTGCTTGATTTGTCTACATGTTGTATTCATGTTATATTGTTTGATAATGTATAATGATTATGCTACAGGTGTCCTTACATGATCCAAAGTTTATGTAGGTAATATCTATCGAGGCTTATATATTCAATAGGAAAACACATCACATTACTCACACATGTTGCATTTGTTGGGGCTGAAAATATGGTATTTCTGTTTGCAACTATTCAATTAAATATCATATTTGCCGTAAATGGTTTTCATTTTCTGATGTTTAACATCTTCATTTGCAAGCTGAAGTTTTCAGTCACAAGCTGTGCTTTTCAGTGGCAAGCTGAACTTTTAGTTGCAAGCAATGCTTTTCAGTTGCAAACTGAAGTTTTAGTGGTAAGCTGAAGTTGCCAGTTGCAACGCAGCAACATAAACTCTAAATGCAGCAGCATAAACTCTAAACGCAGCAGCATTAACGCATAGCAAGCAACATAAAGTTTAAGTGTGCAGCAGCATAAACTTGAATATTTTCTGCATTATTTTCATAGTACGGTGTATTGAGTTGTTTATCAAATGTAACACCCATATATCTATGTGGGAATGAACTGTTGAAAACTTTCATCATTATGCTATAATTCAGATTTTGAGGTTATGAGTGAAATTTGTAAACATTAGGTGATCAAATAATTGGCTAGCAAACATGTCAAAGTTACTATTATAGGAGTACTATTGACCAGAAAGCAAGATTAGTCTATGGCTTTCAAATAACGCTATAAATGCGGAGGCTTCATGTGTAAGTACTTTGATTCAATGTTCATGCTTAAGTGGTAAGTACATATGAGCTACATTTAGTGCTTCGAATGTAAATGATTGAAACCATACGAAGTGTTGCTGCATTGAAAGTGTGTATTAGGAGCCTTTATTATGGTGTAATAATGCAGGTGAAGATGAAGTGTTTCGTGTTCATGTAACCATGGTGTATTAGGAGCCTTTATTTTCATTTAATCATTTGCTTCTTTCATCAGTTCGCAACTCTTCAGTAGGCCGGTGTAAATGAAGGTATACAAACCATACATCCTCATAATTGCTGAATAAATGAAGGTATACAAACCATCAATCCTCATAATTGTTGAATATGAAGTGTTGTTGGCATCTTATTGCTTGAAGCAACTATAAAAACCATCCATAGTCACAACCATTCTATCATTCGTGCACTTTCACACATACCCAACTTCTTCTTCAAGTCCAAATTCATAGATGAATTAATGTATATATATTATATTATTATCATCATAGATTTTGTGTATAGTGTGATAGTATGTAATCAATCAAGATTAGTAGCCTATGCTTTATTCTTTTCAATGACTTGGTGTATTGAATTTGTTTGTAAATAAGTACTTATTTTGGTGTCGATCGACATTTTGGTAGGGTATGTGAAGATTTTGGGGTGGCTTCTACTCAAGAAAAAGTCATCACTTGCAAAGGTAACATTTATTTGTTTTCGTATCTTTAATCTCTTATTATTATTATTTTTCTCAAGATTTTGGGGTGGCTTCTACTCAAGGAAAAGTCATCACTTGCAAAGGTAACATTTTATTTGTTTTTGTATCTTTAATCTCTGATTGTGTTTTGTTTGGCTATGTTTTTTTTCTCTAAGATTTTGGGTGGCTTCTACTCAAGGAAAAGTCATCACTTGCAAAGGTAACATTTATTTGTTTTTGTATCTTTAATCTCTGATTGTGTTTTATTTGTGGGTGTAGCTACTGTTGTGTACGAGGCTAATAAGCCTTTAGTGATTGAAGATGTAGAAGTTGCGCCGCCACAAGCCGATGAAGTTCGTGTTCAGATTTTGTATACTACTTTGTGTCATACTGATGCCTACACTTGGAGTGGCAAGGCATGATTTTGATCATTGTTTTTTTTTTTTTTTTTTTTTTTTGGGATGATGATGCTGTTTGGAAATAAAATGAAATGTATTTTAGAAAATCAGATTTTGTATACTGCTTTGTGTCATACTGATGCCTACACTTGGAGTGGCAAGGCATGATTTTGATCATTGTTTTTTTTTTTTTTTTTTTTTTTTTTTTTTTTTTTTTGGATGATGCTGCTGTTTGGAAATAAAATGAAATGTATTTTAGCAAAATAGGGAGCTGTTTAGCGAGATAAGCAACGAGTAGGGGACTAAGATTTTTAGAGAGTTGGGTTTGTACGAGTTGTGGTAACAGATGATGACAATGAGCTTATAGTTTTTGCATGTCAAAAGACGTTAGGTGGCATGGAGGTAATTGGGCATCATGTATTAATTAGTTCTCTCATTCATGTCAAGTTAATTAATGCAACATTTGTATGCAACTGAGATATTATTTCGGTTGCAATTCTTTGTTAATTATCCCTTCACTTATTGTATTCCGTAATTATTAATGAGATTCAAGTTTTTTTTCATATCAAAAGATCAAACGTTGCAAATGAAATGATAGACTTATTAATAGACTTGAAGGCTAAAAGTATATAAATGTAATCCAATTGTAAATTTTGCTCTAATTATTTATATTAACAATGATATATATATAAGGTAGATTAGAATATAAGTTACATTTACAACAAAAGTATCATCATGACGTCCGTAAAGCAAGATTAGTCCACTACTACAAAAAACGCTAAAAAGATCGGTGGAAAACCTTCAAAAAGATCGGTTATGAACCACTCTATGTAGGGGTGATCTATATGAGCAAAACATATATAGATCGGTTGGGAACCGATCTAACTAATACAATAAATAGATCAGTTGATACCCAATAACCGATCTATTAGTCCATTTTCCAAAACAAAAAAAAAAAATTATTGAAACCTGTATTTTCTTGAAATCTCTATTCAATCACAAAAAATACAGTAATAGTCCCAATACATATGTGTTCAACAAATCCCAAACCAAATGGCTTAAAAAAAATACAACACCATTTAACTATCCCCGAACAAAGAACATAATTCGAACGATAATTGTTGTATAGCTTGTTACTACGTGTATCCCCTGATCACCTATGAAAAATGATAGATGCACCGGTGCAATGATGTTGCAATCCCATTCAACTTCCGCCTTCCGCCATGAAGGCTTTCGACTATATCAATCAACTGTCATAAAGAGAACAAACAAATGAGTTAATGATGGTTACCTTTAAGGAGTAATGAACAAAATAAAGTAACATGTGTATTAACACAAAGTCGTGTAGACATCAACAATCAACAATACGTCAAGAATCTGGAATCGAACTATGCAACTTGTGGACTGCAATAGAAGATACTTGTATTATTACCTTATCCCCATACCATTTCAGCCCCTATATAAGCACATTCATGAAGCAATACCAAACAGCCCCTATGTGTATAAGAAAGTAGTGTGGTGTTACTCCATACCTTTGTACAAATCATCCTAAAGATAAATAATCATTCCAACAGTATATAAGAAACTATAGATCAGCAACTAACTTTCTCCTTAAACATTTCGAAGAAACTATATTTACCTTCAATTTCAGTAAGTGCACCTTCGCTTGATAATGGCAAAAAGCATTCAGGTCTCTACATAAGCTCTGAAAATGCAAAATAAAATAGTAGTATATCAGTGGCAAGTGTATACAAATATAACGTTTAGCTGTAAGATTTTAAATTACATAAACCGGGTCTCAAAAAAAATGCCAGAAACCTTAAATGTAAGGAATGTACGAGTATAAAACATATCAATGGTCTTCTTGTTCCTCCTTATATATACATTCTGAAACCAGTGTAAACATAATAAGTGAGTTAAGATAAGAGAAAAACACGTAGCAAACTTGAAAGTAAAAAAATAAAAATATCTAAGGAACAAATATTTTATCTTCACTAATAACAATTATCATCCACTAGTGTCTAATATTCCTATATGGTATTCTATTAGTTATCAAACTCTAATGTGCCTGTTGTTTGTATCTTTCTGTCGCATTGACCATCATGAGAGTGTCACATATGAAAACAAGTCAGATAGCCACAATAAGAAGTAAAACTTCTAGTACATATCTGTTATGCAAATTTAACTAGTACATCAATACATTTACTATGATAAAATAAAAAAGAAATTCATAAAAAATCCTTTAAAATACCCATTAAAGCTCAATTCACCATATACTAATACATAAGATCCTGTATACCTAAAGGCTCAATATACCTATGAATCAAAAGAAAACTAGTTTGGTTTAAATAAAAACAACATATGAAACCTAGAGTAAAACAATTACAAGTGATAACTGGAATTTGATAAGGTCAATACTTGCAAATTAGGGATTCGAAATCATGTTGTAATATGTAATTAATACATATAATAACCACAATATTACATTAAAATCGAACACATAAGACTTAAAAAGGCCTTTAATAGGCTGGAACTTAGAGTTTATAATAATATTGATGAAGTTAATATACCTGATTGATTAATGGTGGATTTGGAAGGTGTTTGTAGATCTGAAATTTTGTTTGTAAAGTGAAGAATTGGGTAAAGTGAAGAAGCGGAATTTTGTTTGTAAAGTGAGGAATTTTGTTTGTAAAGTGAAGATATGGAATTTTGTAGATCGGAATTTTGATTAATGGTGGATTTGGAAGGTGTTCCTAGTTAAATGAAAGAGGGAAAAGATTGGGTAATGTGAAGAAGCGGGAGAATGAAAAAAATTAGCCCGCTTAGATATTTGACAAAAATTTTGAACAAAATAGTAAGTCAAATAGATCAGTTGTTTTGTATATAAATGATCTTTTTGAATAAAAACATAAAGGAAAGCGACTTTTTGGTAAATACGGATCCAGTTGCCATTATATTTTACTCAAATAGATCAGTTTTTTGCAAAACCGATCTTTATAAGGTGATCTATATGAGCTTTTATGTAGTAGTGGTCTACGGCTTTCAAATAACGCAAACAGCAATTAGATCAAACATCTGTACGTAGTACGGGTCTGCATATTAATCAAAATTTCGATAAGTAGCAAAAAAGATTATATGAAAATAATAATTATAATTATAATAATAATAATAATAATAATAATAATAATGAAATTCTTATGCTAACATGTTTAAATAAATTAAATGAATCAAAATTTAGTTTTAACTCATCCTGTTTAATCTCATTTTCCAACATGTTTAATCTCATTTTTCAAAAATAAAGTAGTAGAATGACACAAAAAACCCTTATACTTATGATAAAATGTGCATAAAAATTGCACACTAAATTATGCAATGTAACATAACTATTTTTAAATATTTTATAATTTCTTGAAAGCAAATTCAGCAACATTCTCATCATTGTAATCAAGAAAAAGATTGTGATATAGACAATCTTTTTTAATGCATATCCATTCGTCATTCTCATGATATAAACAATCTTCATTGACACACATCCACTTATCTTTTTCGCCATCAGATTCCTGAAAATAATTAGATATAAGTAAAACCACATAAATGTTTGTTATTATTTCTATTGAAAGTAAGAAAACTCATACCATTTCATCATCTGATATGATAATTACGGGTGGGGTTTCAATCCAAAAATCATTTACTGATTCTTTGTCAACTTCTTGCTTTGAACAATAACATGACTTATTATTTTCATTTTCAATACAAAGGTTACAACAATGTGTTGCATATTGAATTGTTGACTCATCCAACTTAATTTTTTCGCCGTTTCGATTGTTTGTTTCATTGTTGAATGAAACGGATGCATATGTTTCCCATGATTTTGCAGAAGTTGACATCTTTTTTCGTTATATAAAATGTTTTATGAAAGATAAGATATTAACAACCAACAATCATATATTTAATGTAGATTAGAAATAATTTATATAACTTATTAGAATTAAAATACTACATTTGAAGAGTCTCTTTCAATTGTAACATATAAAAAACAATCTCTTCACATGTAATCATTTAGTATGACAAAACTATTTTAAATACTATAATAATTACTAATACCATCATAAACAAATAATATGAAAATTAATTTATTCGACAATTATATGATTTTATATTAACAAACAAAAACAGACTATTAACAAAGATGAGCCCGAGTGCAACGCACGGGTCGTAATGCCTCTTATATATAAAGAATGAGTTCCCATATTGAATGTTAGCATTAATGCAACAAGCCAAGAAACACAAATAAGTGGTTTAAGCTAATGTAAATAAGTGGTTTAAGCTAATGAATATTGTACCGAGTTAATAAATGTGAAGAACTAAGAAGGTTCTCCTTCATTTAATCTTTTACTCCTTTCATTTGCCTTCAAATAAATACACAAACCCTTCATCTTTTGCTCCTTTCATTTGCCTTCAAATAAATACATAGACCCTTCAACCACCTATCATTGGATACTATAAATAACATCATTTAAAATATATGTGTTGTTTTTGTTGCCACACTTTTGAAGTCTATCATATTCCCATGTTTCTAGGCTCCAATGGTCATGCTAAAATTACCATTTTGCCAATATTTTTTTCAGGTTTTACTTGCTTATCATTCAAGAGCTCTTAGTCTTGGGTCGGGACAAAAGAAAAGATGTATTCTCCTTTTCCTCAACTGCATTCGTTTTACTGTGATAAGTAAGGACATATTATTTAAGTTTTTGTATAAAATTTACTTTAAGTTTTTGTTTAGTTGTTGGGGAAAATGAACAATGCGGGCTCCAAGTTTACTAATCACTGCTTTTCTTTTCGGTAAGATATTTTTCTTTTATTTATCTGGTAGAGTTGTAAAAAATTTCTTCATTCATTCATAACAATTTGAGTAAACTCATGTAGACATAATAGTCTTAAATTCTGCTGATTAATTATATACTTGCCTGTGGTTTATGCTGTTTGTTAGGCAATACTACCTTTATCTTGATTCAACCCCATCAAGAAGCATAAGTGTAACAGTTAGAATAAGGTTTTAGATCGTCCTTTTAAAAATGTTTATAACAGGAACTTTAATCTAAATGGGTTAAGAGAGCATAATAATGCTTTTTAATATAACTAACATGTATTTATAATGAAACAATTTGCACCCATGTATGTATTGCTTTGACAATATCAAGAAGAAAAAGATAACTCAATTGAATCTTGGGAAAGAAAATAAGAATTTACTTTAAAGTTCACATTCCGTTCATAGTTATGGACTCCAACAACCTATTCTAGAATCGAAACGTCTGCAACACGCTCATGCTCATGCTAGCTAAAATATAATCACTAAGAACGACATGTGACCGAGTCGGTCATCAAATTTACCTAATCCTACTTCACAGCCTGCTGTATTATCACACAGGTTGGCATGCCCTTTTTCCTTTAAACATTAGCTTGTGAGATATTTTTAGTGCTTTGTTATATGTATTTACATTGTTGTGCTTCCTTGGTTTGTGCAGTTACATGTAAATGTAGACGCCGCAAATAAGGACAGCATGAAGGCAAATGATAAGACTACTCTTTCGGGACTTCTTATTGTATGTAGGCCCTTACTTATCCTTTATCCCTATAAATACAAATGCATTGAACATTGTATTCGTACCCATACAAATGCATTGAGCATGTGCGTGCGTACGTCTAGAGTACATAAACATGCACATTTTGTTTGACTAATGTATCATATCCCATTGGTGATGATCGAACAAGTTCAGGCGGTGAAATTGATGATAAAGGTGATGAGAGTATCATGGATTACACTGAAAAAAGGGAATGTATTGATGATAATTACACAAAGAAGTCTGATATAATGAAGGGCTAGCCGTTAGAGAACAAACTCATAATTTAACTAAACAGGTAATATTACAAACTAATAAGATAACCAAATAGTAACCGCAAATGAATGTTGAATAACATTTTTTTATAGGTATACCATTTTGGTTTTGGTTACATCATTCTATGAATTTTAAAGTCGGTAAATTGTTTATCTACATGACATTATATATGAGTTGGAAGCCAGTTTCAATGTTTCAAGAAAAGGATTGGAGATATCAAACGTTAGTATTAGGGTTAACCAACTTCCTCAGTGATGAGAAAAAAATCAAGTGAGGGTACATGCATATACATCGGGGAGATAACGAGAATGGTAATGCACCAACAGTTGACAATGGGAATACTGTTTGTAGTGATTGTTTTGCTAGAATGTAACGTAACAATTTGGTTGGAATGGATGATTTAGGTAACTCATTTGAATGCAACTCTATTTTTGAACGCTGAGATCAATACACTTCAAGCTCACCAAAGGCGGATTTCCACCTTTTTAGTGACAAATCTAAACACTATGTTTTAGAACCGCGATTGTTGACAGCTGATTATGTGATTATGAGTTTTCAAAATGCATAATCTATTTTGAATAAGCCATCCCAAACACCCCCTATTTACTCATTCATTGCTTAATTAATTTGTTATAATAGACCATTGTACCATGAATAAGACTCCAATATCTCTAAATACAATTAATATTGAGACAAACTTCAATAAATATAAAAGCTTTTTAATACTTGGTTACAAATTTTATTTATAGGATGTCTATATCAACCGATACCACTTAGGAGATATAACGACGCAATCATTACAAATGAAAGACAAGACTCGAAGTTGATACATCAGTTATGGTGTAAGAGACAAAAGAAAACCACATAAGTTATGTGTAGTATAACTACGTGTTTAAAATAACAAGTTTACGATGATGAAAGTCACTCATGTATTTGATACCTTTTTCTTTAAACAGTTACATTTAGAAAAAAGTTACTTAAATGAACTTCATTTATTGAGTCAAGTATCCCCGATCAAAACTAAGCATAATAACCAAATACACATAACCCTAGCCAAACCGATGATTCTTTATGGTGAACAAAGCCCGTGCATCGCACGGGCCATGCTGGCTCGTAATACTATAAGATTGAGTCCCTTGATTAAATGTGGAGTAATCAAGACACTCAAGATGGAGTCCCATAATTTAATGTGAAGTATATACAACATCGAATATTAAAGTTAGAACATTAATCAGAGGTATACAAAGAAACATGGAGTTACAATGTGACAATTAAGATTATGAACCCTTCATCTCTTTGCCTCCCATGAGTTACAACTTACAATCAAGTCATACTAAACCATTATATAAAGAGTTGTGTAGAATGTGAGTTGGTCATGCTTCCGGCCAGACATTGAACGGATGCTTGCACACATGCCATTGGTAGGTTCTTACAAGGTCAAAGTAGTCAAAGCCATTATGAAGTTTTATCGGTACATGTTTACCTATGAACAAAATGTTTGCTGCTGATCATGGTGTTTATTCGAGAAGTTATCGAAACATGCATGTGAACAATGAAGTAGCCAAATCGAGTACGAAGATGAAATTAAAGGGTGGCAGTCGAAAGAATTTGATCAGGGGACAATGGACATATGAAATAAATTGCTATCTGTATAATGGTCTTGCCAAGTTATAGGCAATGTCTTCACCAACTCTTCTCTATGATGCTTTTGTTTATATGTATGTGTGTCTGTGTCTAAAACTTTTTGTAAATCATGTGCCTCACTTTGATGAGCTGGCACCTTAAACAACACCGATGTAGGGATGGAATATGTAATTTGTTGCTACTAACTTTTGTGCTACCAACATTTATGTTTCTGATTTGGTGAACCTTTTCCACATCTCCGAGATTGGTTCGATTTGTCTCTTAATGGTTTCAGATAATTGTTTAGCCTGAATGTCAAGTGTGATTCCATGCATGAATATTGAACAATAATAACCAATTTTATGTTATGTAGGAAGCTACTTAGATTGGTGAAACTACATGGAGAGCAGAAATGGGCTCATATCGCTGAGCAGATGATTGGTAGAGCCGAAAAACAATGTCGAGAGCGATGGCATAATCATTTGCGTCCTGATATTAAGGTGTTTCATTTCCTCTAATTGCTCTATGATTGTTGGAATTCAACTAAACAAGTTTCTAAAAATAAGGTTAAACTAACCTAACTTTGTGAAATCATGTTAACTATTGAATTTAGAAAGCTATAAATTATTTAATACGTAGTAATAAATATAATGTGTTTAAAGAATCATGTTAACCATTGTTGATATGGGAAAAGAATGTGACCCTTGAATCGATTTACCAAGTTACGAAGACATGAGATGAGATCAATATAGATCTCATATTTGCCATATAACCAATGTATCAATCATAGCTACCTATTTTTATTTTTCACATTTTTTTTAAAACAAAATATCTTGCAAACGGTAAATCGTCAAGCTACAAAAAAAATACCATCGCGACGAGAATTAAATCATCTTTCTATAGATATGCATTATTATATACTTTCGACGAACTTTTTCTTTGACGAATTTTTTTTTTAAAATTTCCGTCCAGAAAAATCATATATGATTCGTTAAAATCAAATCATATATGATTCTTACGAATCATATATGATTTTTAAAGATCATATATGATTTGTAAGAATCATATATGATTTTTCTGGGCGAAAAATTTGAAAAAAAAAATTATAAAAAAAAATCGTCGAAAGTATATAACAATGCATGTCTATAGAAAGATAATTTAATTTTCGTCGCGATGGTATTTTTTTGTAGCTTGACGATTTACGGTTTGCGAGATATTTAAGTTTTAATAAAAGGGTGGAAGTTTATTTTTTTAATTTGATAAAAAAAAAATGAGTGGCTAACATTGCTTGATGAGTTCTATGATAAAAGTTGGATCTATAAAGAACTTTTTCCGGACATTAAACATTCAAAACATCTATTTTGAGTCCTTCAATTTTTCTGACTAACTACGTTCCAAATACTTTGCAATTTAAGTTCTTGCATATCAATATTGGCAATAAACATGCTTCTAAAAAATTACTATAGTCTCTTACAATAAATCTTTTATATAATAAAATAAAACCTCAAGTGGGGACTTTTTCATTTCAAAAAAATCAAATCATACCTTATTTAGTAATAATTTTATTTAAAAAAAATATTATTTTCTTATTAGATAACATTTTATATTTATCCATAACACAAGTAGAAGATAAATACAAAAAATATAGATAAGATGCAATTAACAATAAGATTAAAAAATTTAAATAATTATCTTTAATAATAAAAAACTATAATTAAACATTATAAATCAAACAAAACAAAGATTAAATTATTTGTTTTTTAATAAATAAAAATATATGATTAAAAAAAAAAAAAAAAAAAAAAAAAAAAAAAAAAAAAAAAAAAACCGTGCGTGCACGGGCATTATAACTGGTAAAGGATATAGTTTAACTTCTAAGAATTGATAGTCTCTTATTAAGTTGACGTTATTTTCTTATTCAATTAATTGGGTTCACTAATAATCTATGTGACAGTAGTCGATGAATGCAACGAACACCAAAGATATATCTTATCGATTTAATTCCTTTTGTATTCAAAAACATTAACTAACTTTAAAAAAGTCTTTCCATGTCTTCATCTGAAGTATATATAAACCCTACGCATCATGATGTGCAAAAATCTCACCTTCATTTCTTCTACTACCCATTTATATATAAAACAATCTAGATTTTTTTTTTTTTTTTTTTTTTATTATTATTATTTTTTTTTTAATGTAAAGGAACCAAGCGACGGAGCTATATTTTGTTCCGTGAACTATTAGAGGAAGGCTTGCGTACTTGACATGCCAACAATACTGACAGATAGGAATTCCGTACAAACACCGGTATATTTTGTAAGCAGAGCACTCAAGAAGACAGAGATTAACTATACCGGAATGAAAAAGTTGGTCTTGGCGTTAGTATTCGCTGCCAAAAGACTGCGCATGTACTTTCAAGCACACCCAATAGCAGTGATCACGGACCAACCTATCAAGCAAGTTATCTCCAAACCCGACGCATCGGGGCGATTACAAAAGTGGAGTGTCTTGCTAGGCGAGCATAACATATCTTATAGACCACGCACTGCGATTAAGGGGCAGGTACTAGCAGACTTCATCATCGAAAAACCAGACACTGATGCTGCACCTTCACAGAGCGAGATAGAACTACACGAACCATGGGTCCTATTCACGGATGGATCTTCATGCGTGGACGGGTCGGGCGCAGGCCTTATCCTCACCAGTCCAGAAGGAATGGGATTCACTTACGCACTGCGCTTGGAATTCACAACCACGAACAACGAGGCAGAGTATGAAGCCCTAATTGTTGGATTACGCATTGCAACTCGAATGGGTGTACGCAACCTAGAAGCAAATGTGGATTCCCGATTAGTAGCCAATCATGTGTCGGGTGAATATGTGGCTAAAGAGGATAACATGGTTCAATACCTCGACAAGACCAAGTCACTAATCCAGGGTTTCGACAGGTTCACCATTAAACAAGTTCCTAGAGGAGAAAACAGAAAAG